>DF242558.1:0-27163 GCA_000507305.1 Breviolum minutum Mf 1.05b.01
TTTATAGGTTCATAGTTGTCTTACAATACGAGTATAGTGACTACATATGACCATAGAACATAGAGAACCCAGTGTTGTTTTTGTGTGCATTTGCATACTGCTTTGAATTCTTCAACTTGTGCAACGGATGTGTTTGAATAAATAATTTGTCCAATTCTTGTTTACATGAACAAACTTTTGTAATGATCTGGGTCTGGGTGTCCATTCTTCTGGTCAAATGGTAGCGACCTCACACGACCTCACCCCAAAAGGTGGTTTAGTGTCCATCTTTCAATTCCCCTAGGGATCCAATCACATTGTGAGAATGGTACTGGAACCTGAATACTATTCTGAGGAGGTGACTGGACACCCTTTTTTCATCATCTGAGAATATGAATGGATTCCTGGGATTGCGATTGGATGGTATCAAAAAATCAACAGGTGCGATTTTTGTCATTGTATTGTTTTGCTGTCACTGCTAGCTGCTTACAGCATGGTCGGGGGGAAGTCAAAGGTTTCAGCACAATCAAAGCGGATGTCAGTTTTGAAGTGTTTTTTATGCATTCGTGGGCCCACAAAACTCACATAGCCCTGTGAAAAATAAAACAGTATTTGAAGGCCACTCCATTTTGGTGCAGGGAAAGTGTAAAAAAAATGGTGCTTCAGTGGTTCATTGCCAAGAATTTTACTGAGTCCGGCCTGGTTTTCTATGCCCCCCATGCTTCAAACTAAGATACATAACAAACATGACTCATAAACTGAGCCAGGATCAACATCAAGGAAAGGCGATGAAATTGGAAGAAGAACTGAAGCAATGCGAAGAAGAACAAAGAAATGCAGCAACTTTGGTGGCAAATGGGCATCATATTTTACTGGGTGGTGGTTTTAAAGAGTTTTATTTTCATCCGTGCATGGGGAAATGATCCAATTTGACTAATATTTTTCAAATGGGTTGAAACCACCAACTAGCTTATGTTTGTTTTTCAGTTTGTAGCAAGGGATGAAATCTTTGTCACCTATACTTATATTAAGAATATAATGAACCAATCCAATCAACCAGAAACATGCATGGTGCCCCCCCAGAGGTGTCTTCTTTGCAAAAGGGTTGGTTTTAGCAAAACATCAAAGTGCTATGGGCAGCCGTAATCTTGAGACACTCCCAAATAGTTTTTTGTTGGTCGCACTTCCAAGAAGGACCTTTTGGGAGGGAGATCTTGATAGAAATGTAGGTACTAGGAGGTGGTTGTGGAAAGATTTTTTTTTTCACCCCGAAAATTGAGAAAGATTCCCATTTTGACTCATATTTTTCAGATGGGTTGAAACCGATAAGCTCTGATCAAGCCTTTATTTTGGCCTCGAGATGATCCAGGACAGGAATCCTTTTTTTCCGACAAGTTTTCCTTCGTTTGGAGAGCACCCTTTTTACAACCAATGAACGCAAGGCAAGCTCATGTTTAACTCGTGCCTGACTTTCGAAAGACTTCGGGCCATTTGGGAAATGGAGAAAAGTCCAATCCAGGTGATAGGTCCGAGAGGTTCTGGAGAACTGTGAATGTTCCGCGCATGGAGATGGTGGCAACTTAGAACCTACAAAGATACAACAGCCTTGGAACTAGTTTTTTGGTTTTAGCTTTTGATAGCTCTGGCAGTTCTGAACTGCTCTTTGAGTTTCCTGGAAAATCTGCCAGCTGCCAGAAATGTAAATCTTTTGAATCTTGGTTGAAACAACTCGTGGTTAAGTGTTGGTTTGGTTTGGTGGTTTGGGATTCTAAGGGTACCCTTCAGTAACATTCCTTTTCATAGGGGGATCCAAGGAATCCAAACCACCGGGCCCCAAACCAACAATTAACCATTAGCTGAGGTTTACTCCTGAACAAAAAACAATATGGCTGTTGCTATCCAACCAAACTTGTCCACTTTCCTAGGCTGCCAAAGCGCAGCTCTTTCGCAACAGTGCTGTGCAAATGCATAAGCAGGTTCGGGAATGGCTGAACTTGACAAGCTGCAATTGAGCAATGAAACAAACCCTGGTTGGTTGGGTTATATAGTGGATTGTGCTACCCATATAGGGATTATAATAAACCCATGATAAGGATCCCTATTAAACAACCAGGATTCAATGGAAAGTAAGGCCAGTTTTTTTTGTGGCTCACTTCATTCTGCAGGGTTCCAGCTACATTGCTTCAACTGGAAGTCATGGTTCAAGTGGCTTTACAAAAAGGGTACAAATGGCAAATCCTGATTTACGAAGCGACCAAAAAAATCGCTACCACCTCCAAAATAGTTGTTTCCAACGGGGGGGAGGAATGTATCTTGCACAAGTTCAACTTGAGTTGGAATTTCTCAGTTATTCAGTTATTCATGATAGTTTACCCAAAAAGGCAAAAGGCTTGGACCTATGTGTTTTCATGTAGAATGTTTATCTCGCTGGATTAATACAGCCTCCCCCGGAAGCCAATGTTTTGGTGGGAAAAATAGCGATTTCACCAAGTAACTTCGGTGGATATAATGGAAACCGAAAAAAATGGCGCCTCACATTGTCGGGCCGTGAATTTGTTACATCATATTTTTTTCGAGTTGGAACAAATACTTGGATGTCCCAGGAAGTTAGGATCAATGGTTAGGATCAGTGGGTGATTTCACCCCAATATACTTCATTTATAACTGGGTGGTGGTTTCAACTATTTTTTACTTTCACCCCTATTTGGGGAAGATTCCCAAGTTGACTAATATTTTTCAAAGGGGTTGAAACCACCAACTAGATAAGTAGGTTGTAACCCATTTACTAACCATTGATATACTAACTTCCAACGGGACATCCAAGATATGGCATTGGCCGGTGAATTTTCTGTATGAAACATCCCCAACTTCAACAACAACAAGCCGGGCTGACCTGGTGACCTGGGTGAATTCGTTGTTGTTTATTCTGAATTTCTAGCCCAAACACAAAGGATCCATGGTTGCATGCTATATTTACCTACATTGAACGGTTGATTTGTATGGGAAATGTGGGTAAATATACCATACCATGGATCCTACGGGTGGGAGCTAGATGTCTAACACTTGCGTGGGCATTCCCTCCAAAAATAAACTGATAGGGATCGAGATATTTCATCATGCCTTCCAGTTACAGAGAAATTCTCACAGAAAGCGGAGGTTCTCTTTGGTTTTTGACATGTTTTTTCCAATTTTGACACCGAAAAATGGGGAAACTTTAAACATATCCCTGTTCTGATTTTTTGTTTTCAAATTTCAAGCCATGACATATCTTGTTTTAGATTTGATTTCTATGACATAGATTGAGAAAAGTACACCCTGGAAATTTACTATGCATCCATAATGGTTTGGAAATACACATGTTTTTTTCAAACTATATATCCCAGATGCTCAACGTATGGCAAATTGTTTATGGTAGTAAATGTAGGTCGATATACTACAATACATTGAGTGTTTGGGTATAGGATTCATGTTTTGTGTCCATCTTGAATTTTTTGGGGCTGTATTTTCAGTTGGAAAAAGACGGAAGTCTTCATCTAGCTGTCAGGTACAGCCCTGTGAAGCAAGATGTCGAATGTTGGAGGCCAGAGCTATTCAGGATAAGTGGGTAGTGATCAAAACGTACTGTTGATGGAAGAAATCCTGCACCAGTTGATAGGTAGTTTATCCCAATATTAACAGGGTTTATACATTCCAGGTGGCGCAGGATTCCTCCCATCAACAGTAGGTGGTGGTTTCGAAAGTTTTTATTTGAGTTAGACCTATTTAGGGAAATGATTCACATGAACCAGCCAGTTAAATATAGACTATATATGTTCCAAACAAGGTGAAGCCACCATCTAGTACTAGAGACCATCGTTATTTAGTTTGTTGTGGAGTCTCTAGAACCTAACAGGTAACATGACATTTTGAAGATTGTTCAAATGTTCCACAATGATGTCATGTTTTCCATACACCGAACTCTTTGTAACAGTTTGAGAGTTTGCTATACATATATATGTATATACATACATATAGTATATACCTGGAACCCATTTGTCCTTTGTTTTGCCTCCAAAACAAGGTCTTAAACTCCAATCAAAACAAGGGACCCCATTTGGGTTCCAGGTATATATAGTGACACCACGCGTGCCGCGATACCTCAAGGGTTTCGTGTAGCCTTAGGTCTGTAGCCGGCTTCCCCTTCGGAACTCAGGATCCAAGCCTGGTGATTGATTCAAAGTGAGTGACCTTTTTTTGGGGATGGCGAGTTCCCGTGACCCGAACTCAAAGGGTTAAGTATGGTAAGTGGCTTTAAATATGTGTTTTAATTTTCATCCCGGATCCCTGGGGGTAATGATCCAATTTGACGAGCATATTTTTCAAAGCAGTTGAAACCACCAACTAGTTAAGTAGGTTCAATGACCTTAAACTAGGGGATATAAAAGGGTTCACTTTGAATCACCTGGAGCATGTCAGGTTTCATTTTATAGATCCGATTATTTGCTGATTTTTGGAAATCAGGAAAATGTGGTGGTCTCATACCACAAGGTTTGCAATGAACGCCCTCCCCCCCCTGACTATACATCAGGTCAAACACCGTCGATGTTGGGACATGCTTAGCAACCCCTATTTCCATGCGATGCATAAACCCCACCGTAAAGAATTGCCAAGCTTTAGATGGCTAGCTTTCGATCTTCCATCAACCAAAAAATCTTCAACAAAAAACAGAACTTGCCAACAAAAAAAAATCCTTTCTACCAATCCATCTCCCACAGCACCCAAATGGACCCTTCACAGCATCCTATCCCCTAGGCTAAAATGCACCGGATTGCCGGCGGAAGTGCTGAACTGCAACAGCGCGTCGTGACTGGGAACTGAACATATGGGGGTCAATGAAGCAGATGTGGTCAGTGGTGATGCCTCAAAAATGGAGAACGCTGCGATCATTTTAAGTGCGCATCAATCAGAAAGAAAAAATCGGGATTCTTTGTAAGCAGAAAGAAGTCTCATGTTTTTGCAACCTTAGTAGAATGTAGACCGAACATGGATGGAGATGGATGGAATAAGTGCTAAGTATGTAGAACAGTACTAGAGAAACCGGGGATGACAGTGGCTTCACGAACAAAACTGGGGGTTAGGTTTGATGAAGGAATTTGTCACTTACTCAAATTAAAGTACAGTTTCCAGGTGATTCAAAGTGACCTTTTGATTTTCCAGTTGGAGGTCAGAGTCACTTAGCCCTTGAAAGGGTCACTTAACCATCCCAAAAAGGCCACAAAGAATTGCCAGGTTAGTATTTTGTTTTTGGTTGTTTTGAGGATGAGGAATCCCTCACATGGACCGTGCCAACATATTTTCTTAGCTGATTATCTTAGATTTCAGATTGTTGAAGGGGGTTGTTCTACTGAGTTTCGCAAAAACAACATATTTAGGAAGGATGTACATGTTGTTCTGTGGTCGCAGACCACAGCTAGTAATAACCGCTGATTGCTACCCAACCTGGAATCAATCAAGTAGATTTTGAACGCAACTGCCGTGGCGGTGCATTTTGATATGAAAGAAACCTGTCCAGCCCCAACCGGATCAGACGCAGATAGACCCACATCGATATAAGTATCGCATCGTGGCAAGATGGTCTGAGGAAATGCAGGAATTTGAACTTGGCAGGCACAAACTACTGCAAGTGTGGGGCCTGAGCCTTAAATCAATCCTTCGATTCAACGTGCCAGCTGGATGGTTGATACCATGTTTTGGTTGTTCATATTGTTGCAGCTTGCTGGTGTTGTTTTTTTGGGGATCCGGGAATTTCCACTGGAGTGGTTTTACATCATTTTGCTTAGGCACAAACATGTTTGGCTGGGTTGACACTGCCGGGGGAACTGCTGGGCCGTGCCAACGGCCCAAAGGCAACGAAGCAAACCAAGCCAGTCGCATTGGTCAAGAACATCAGCATGAGGCCTGTGGGGTAGTGACGTCACGTCCCTAGGGATTTTTTCAACACGTTCTGGGAATACCCCCTGGAAGTTTAACAGCTCGCCCCTGAAAAATGATGGTTGGAAGACGATCCTTTCCTATTGGGGCCCGGTAACTTTTCAGGGGCTATGTTAAACTTCGGGAGGGTAGTAATGGAAACTAAATACTATGCATTTCGCAGGTGATGAAGGACACCCTTTTCTCATCATCATCTGAGAATATGACGATTGATTCCTAGGGTAGTGAATGTTGAATGGGGCGAGCCACCTCACAACAATAGTGTCCAGCAGGATTACTGTCTTACTTTCTTAGGGATCAGGGATCCATGTTGACATTGAAATCATACCGTACATATAGATATCCCCCTCACTTTCGATGTGTCCACTAGTACTGGCTAACTTACCCTCTCTGAAACTAACAGTTCGCACCTGAAAATGGATGGAAGATTAGTTTCATTTTTTTGGTAGCTTCTGGCAGGTGCGAACTGTTGGTTTCAAGGAGTGTGGCAGTGTTGCAACTTACAAATTGAAGCATCCCTAAGGATCATTGGTCATTGGACCCTCAAAACTGGATATTTTGAGGACCCTACCCCTGCTATACAGGTTCAAACATCTTCCATTGGAGGGTCCAAGATCCTTAGGGATGTTTCTAAAAACGCCCTCATGGCAAAGCGCCATCGCGAGAAGTTTTGAAGAGTCCCACATGGTTGGTCGAACTTGGGGATGGAAAAGAATCCTTTTGAAACATACCCAAAGGGGGTACTAGAGAAACTCATCTTGGGTCACTCGTGTATGATCCAAAATCCAAAATTTTGTTGTTTTTTTGTTGAGAACATGATCGAAATAACCCAACAATCACTGTTCAGTGGTTAGTTGTGTGTTCTACTATTCTAGGAATTCCTAGGTGGTGGCAACTCACATATTCTTTATTTTCACCCCGAAAATTGGGGAAGATTTTCACCCATTTTGACTTTCGCATATTTTTTCAAATGGGTTGGTTCAACCATCAACTAGATTCTTCTTATTTGATGATTGGTTCATGCCGGCGTGTTGAACAAGAACAAAACAGATGAGGGTTTGTGCAGAAACACTACTGAAACAGATGTTTCCATCGTTTCGTCATTTGCCAAATTGACTCACTTGCCATGCTTGGTTTCTGCTTTTAACCTGGAACCTCCAAGAAACAAACGAGTAAAACTGCTTGCTTCACTTGGATGATTCCAATCCATGTGGAAGTTGAAAAAAAAACGTTCCACAATGGCTGTTTGGGATGCGACGCTTCTATCCTTTTCTTATTCAAGATTAAAAAATGATCAACCCATGAAACCAAGACAGCACAAACAAACTACTGGTAGGTGGTGGTTTCAAAAAATGTTTCATTTGTGTTTGTTCACCCCGAAAATTGGGGAAGATGAACCCATTTTGACAAACATATTTTTCAAATGGGTTGAAACCACCAACCAGAAAAAACATGAGGTCATTCACTTTGTTTTTAGTCTACTGGCCGTGTGAAACAGCTGCACTTCCATAGTGGATATCCCATTGAAAGACCCTGGTCTTGTCGTGACATATTCCTGGAGAATGACATGTTGTTTCATGATCCTTGCACACCTCATATTGACACATTCGGAAAAGGAGTCGCCATAGATGCTTCCTCAATGTTTTGAATATAGATTGGTATTCAATTGGTTTGGCTTCGATTTGTTCATTTCTTCATCCTGTATTTCCCAGCTAATCTAGGTGATCGCCCCTAATTCTACCCTCCCTAGCACAACTATACCCTGGCCCGTTAGAGAACGGTTTATTAACCTGGAACTCGAAACAACCAGTTTTTTATGGCTGTTTCAACTGGATGATTCCAAATCATTACATAAAAAACGGGTGTTTCACCAAACATCCATTAAAATATGGTTGTTTAGGGTACCAGGAAGATCTTATAGTGAAATCTTCTTGTGGAAAGGACATGAGAAAAACAGAGACCACCGGTAGGCTTTAGCATTGCTTCGTCACTCTGCGCTCGTCAGAGCGGATGAGCAGAATGCTGAGCAGGACATGTGTCAATGGAGTTTCCCGGTTCCCTTAATAGGTGGTAGGTAGCATATAATCACCCAGAAGGCAAAATATAAGTGGTATATAAGTGGTATATACTGCCAATTGGGGGATTATATGGTACCTACCACCTATTAAGGGAACCAGAAACAACCATTGAATGTGGGCAGGAGGTCCAGTTTTGGTTGTTAAGATGGTTGAGAGGAGATTGTCCCATGCAAAGCGATGCTATTTCCTTTCAACTTAAGTTAAGAGGACAAAGTGGTGTCATGTGAAACAAAAAACAAATCTTTGACCCCCACTAGCTGCATCATGAGAAGGCTCAACCAAAAGGACCACCTGGCGAACACATTCACTACTAGGTGGTGGTTTCAAACATTTTTAATTTTCACCCCTACCTGGGGAAATGATCCAATTTGACTAATATTTTTCAAAGGGGTTGAAACCACCAACCAGACTATGGATATTCATCACTTCGATATACTTAGATATATGATTGTTATTTCAATATCAACCATTAAAGTTTTATACCCTGAAATGACATAGGTTGAGTATTGGATGGTGGCCGTTTTGTGCCCCAAAAAACCTCACCTCAAGAGCGAATGGCTTAGTAGGGAGGAATTCTTCCCAAGAACGAACGGCCCGATTTGGTTTACAGCCTGGACCATGAACGGCTGATTTCCAGCACCAAGCGTAGCAGCACCATCACCCGCAAAGGCAGAAGCTAAGGATGACTCTAGCTCGCCTTCATCATCATCTTCGTCTTCTTCTGGCGCCGCCAAACGCCGTCGAGTCCTACAAGGTGTTCTGAACAATCTTGATGAGCTGCAGGAAATTCATTCTGCGGATTGTTGCCCAACTTGCAACAACCTACTTGCTCAAAGCAAGAGGGCGGTCCAATCCCTCATGTGTAATGTCAGCATATCATGAGCAGTTGCAATATCAACTGCTTAAAGTAAGAGAGGGGGACCCTGTGCGCCCGTGTAATTTTCACAAAAAACACTACTTTTCAGAAAGTCCACTAATCCACAACACAAGACAAAGTAAAATGCAAAGATATGAAATGGCTGAACACGAAACATGATTCAATGCCCTAAAGCTCCAAACAACAACACTGTCTTGCAAGAACTTATGAAAATATCTGGCAATAACAACACTGTCCAATAGATTGGCTTAAGGCAAGAGTATTCTCGCATCGCATTCATCTGCTCCTCTGAAACCATCATGGCAGTGGAAGCTGAGAACTTGACTTTCGACGACCTAAAGCAAATCACTGAGGGGCCCTCCATNCGGCTACAGGGCTGAGAAAAACCAAAAAAACTCGAAGAAAACCAAAAAAAACAAAAAAACAAAGTCTGGGGAGAAATGCTATACCCAAAGATTTCCTCCAGGGGATTGGTTTTTTTGGTTTTTTTGGTTATTTTGGTTTCTTTCGACATTTTTTTGCTTTTAGGTTCATGATTTTGTGAGGTGTATGTCGGACTTAAGAATCAAAGCCACCATTTTGGGGCGGGACAAAAACCAAAGCCACCCCATTTCAACTGAAAGGACCCAGTGTAAGCAAGAAACCCCTAATAACTAGAGTATGGATATTACACGGGCGCACAGGGTCCCTTTCAGTAAAGCAAATAAAAAATGGTTGGGTACCTACAGCTTCAACATGTACCTTTTATTGCTAGGTTGGCTACCTACAGCTTCAACATGTACCTTTTATTGCTGTAGGTTGGCTACCTACAGCTACAACATGTACCTTCTATTGCTGTAGGTTGGCTACCTACAGCTTCAACATATTGCTGTAGGTTGGCTACCTGGGGAAAATGGCAGAAGATGCATTCCACATCACAAAAGCCCATGGACAAAAATGGGAGAAGATGCATTCCACATAACAAAAGTCCATGGAGAAATTTGGAGAAGATGCATGCCACATAACAAAAGCCCATGGAGAAAATGGGGGAAGATGCATTCCACATAACAAAAGTCCATGGAAAAAATGGGAGAAGATGCATTCATTGTTTTTGATTCTTTCCAATTCTTATCCTGTATGACCTTTTTCTTTTCGGTTGTCATCATTTCTTTCTTTCTTTCTTTCTTTCTTTCGTTCGTTCGTTCGTTCTTTCTTTCTTTCTTTCTTTCTTTCTTTCTTTCTTTCTTTCTTGCTTTGTTTCTTTCTTTCTTGCTTTCTTTTTTTCTTTCTGTTTGTCTGTCTGATTGCCTTTCTTTCTAGTGCTAGAACTAGTACTATTGCCAGTACTAACAGTGGTTCTAGCACCAAGTAGCAACAACCCATAGTCACAAACCAACTAGCAACTACCATCTACCAACCACCAACTACCTGAGAGAAGCCACCAACTGGCATCTGAGGGATGTTGCAGCTGTTCTTCACAGCCGTGCTTGCCGTGGCTGCCATGGAGGAGGAGGTGAACCTGGTTTCCCCCTTGTTCTTGCTTTTTTTTGCGCGTCTGGCCAGGAGCCACCACGATGGCCTTCAGGGGCCCTGGTCCCTGGAAACTTTGAGGTGGACCTGTCCCCTTCTTCTCCTGAACAGGCAGAAACAGGCAGAAACAGAAAGACTGGTTGGGAATTTTTCGTAAAACAACACCATCATCACCTTCAACACCATAGCATCCTCATGCTCATCATCCTCCTTTTGGCTTAGCCTGTAACCAGGACACCATTTTCATCTTCTCCATCATTTTCACCAGCATCATCACCACCATCAGAATCAGCACTTTTTGGACCCCTCACCCCTTTAGTTTGGCGTTCAAGGCTCTTACTTTTTGCTGATCAGGCGACTCTCCTGGATGATGAGGAAGCAGAAGCAGGGCCGCCTTTGCTGGAGTTTCCAGAACACTGGGATGAAGACTACAGCCCTTCTATTGCGCCAGGTGAGGGAGAAGGTGGGGAAGGCCAAGGTGAAGGGGAAGGCCAGGTTGTCGAAGGTGAGGAGGTGTGATGGTGTTGAGGAAGATTCTGAGGAGGAAAAGGTTGAAGCAACTGAGGAGACCCGCCCAGTTTCAGCCGAACCTGCATGCGCTGCAGCAAGATCCTTGGGGATTTCCTTATCGAGCCTTGTGGAGCTTCCCATGACAGAATGGGAGGTTCAAGTGAGGCACCTCTGGAAGGAAGCGACCCTGAGACATCACCCTCACAAGGGTGGGCCGCAGGAAAGCTTTTTGCAGCTGCAACATTTCCACTTGGCTGTTGTCACATGGCTGGGCCAATTCAGGGACACTGTGCAGAGATTGGTGTCGATCTTTCCTGAATTTGCTTTGTGCCATTGCCTCAGGTGCGCAAGGCTTTTATAATCCAATTTTTTGCGCGGCGCCCTATATAGATTAAGCCAGATTAATCCTCCAAACCTTTGTTTTTTTACAACCCACAATAAGCCCCTCTCTTCCATAAATGGTGGCGCCCCCAAAACACCCCAAAATAAAACACCCCAAAATGATCATTTTTAGTAGGAAAATCCATGGTTGTTGGGGACCACCATTTTAGGAAACATCCATATCCTATATATTGTCAGGCGGCTAAAAACCATTGAACTCATGTATGTGGACCTCCTTCACTCCGTAACTGGTGCATTTTTGCTAAGGTTGGGGATAGCATGATAAGGCGTTAGATCATATACAAGTGGTCAAATTATGGCATGACGGACTTGTGTTGGGCATTGTTCCCCCCAAAAGAGGGAATTGAGTGTCGATTTTCTTGATATAGGCAATCCAAGCAACTGTTCAATGGAATCTTTGTTATTTGAGATTGGTAAACATGTTGTTCATCAAACAAGTTGTTATCAACGATACATTTGTTTCAAAACAAAAGTTACACATATTATATTGTATACATAAATTGTTCACCTGGGGAACACATTCACTATGGACATACGACATACTTTACTAGGCCCCTATACCTGGAAAAAAATCCCATTTTGACCCATATTTTTCAAACAGTTTGGTTCAACCACCAACTAGATACTGTACTTAAATTGTTCAACGTCAGCTAGCCACATTCCCCATAGGATCCATGTATGGTATATTTACCTACATTTGGTTGATTTTTATAGTAAATGTAGGGAAATATACCATACATGGATGGTATGGGTTCAACAGCATCATCCAGAGTTTTACGTCAGGAGCTCCAACGTTTGTGGACGAAGATGGGTGAAATTCACCAGGAAGCAGCGATACAAAAAGCCGCCTTGAGCACCTCGAAGAAACGAATTTTCTCAACGGAAGATATGTCCGTCCGTTTCTATACACACCATGGAAAACGAAGGAAATTACATAAATTACCCATGTAGCAACGGAAAATCATTGGACATTTTGAAACAAACTTTTAGTATGGGGTGTTTTATGTCAATTTTTAGGGAGGGTACATTTTTGGTCATTTTTTATGGATGAAGAGTTGAACAATGTGAAGAATTTGGATGACCATTGTGAAAGTAGGTATCCTTCCTCCTACTTGGTTCCTAGTTCTATGAATCACGGGAGTAAACAAAATACAGTTTTGGAGATGTTCATGTTCGTTTGTTCCAAAGAATGATTGGATATCATGTTAACATAGCAACCATATCCAACACTGAAATGTCTTGATATGATGTGAAGTTTTCACTATTTCTTGGTGTAGAGAAGTGTGCTAGTCTTTGGTTTGGGTTTCACAGTGGCACAACTTTTCATGTGACATATGACCTGGAAAATAATTTTTTGATGCCAATCCTTCTTTTCAAAACCTCAATTTTTGTGGGTGTACACCCCTGAAAACTAACATGACATTGGAAAATGCCCATGATTAATAAAAGATACCTCTTCATTCATGGTGGATGTTCCATTGTCATGTTAGTCTTCGGTCGTGTATTCCATGTATTCCAGATATCGTTGCAGATTCTGAAGTGCGAGGCTTGCGAGGTGTTCTTTTAAATCCAATTCGTTGAACCGAAATATTCCCAGTGTCATCATTCAGAGCCAAACTCAAAATGGGGGCTAGGGGAGGTGGAGCCCACAGGAATCCCCACAAGATACACCTCCTTGAAACTAACAGCCAAAGCACTTGAAAATAGGCCGAGGGCCCCAAAAGGAAAGGATCGTATTCCAACCATCCAGGGCTTCAGGTGCTTTTGCTGTTAGTTTCAGGGTCCCGGGTACATGAATAGTTAATATCCCTCAAAAAACTCCCGACATGATGCTGACAAATGGTATTTAGATCTTAATGCGAACAATTAATTTAACATTAACTTACTATTGTTTGTTGAAACTTATATAGTGATAAGTGATAAGCATATACAGAACATGTCTTGATGTGTTTTTTTGTTCATGAGCTGTGCATTCCGCAGGATTAGCGGGGAGAAGTGTCATCATTTTTCCCTGAAGTAGGGGTCGAAACATTGTAAGGTCGAACATGCCAACTTCGAGAAGCGGTCGAGAAGGATGTGCTTGGTTTGAGAGAGGCATGGTACGTTGTCGTCATGTCGTCCATTTTATTGGGGAAGAGGGTCATGAATCAGGCGCTGGTTGAAACAACCATTGACTTAGTATTTTCTGTAGGTGAAGTCAGATGTAGATAATGTCATTGTACAGAAACATATATATATAAATGAAATATATATATATATATTAGCTATAGACTATATTTTAATTGTTTAGACAAATACATATAGAGAACTATGTTTCCATAAGTTCAAGGTTTTCTAGGTCCCCGGAATCTGTTTTGCCTAATTGTTCTTGTGGTTGCTGTGCGAAGTAACTACTTCCTATTATTTGTGTTGCAAAGATAGACATATGCTGCAAATCTCTCACTCCATTACATAGTTGCAAATCATGTGACCTTTAAGGGGTCATGTTCACAACATGTCGACTACAGAAATTATGTGGTATAGATGCGGTTGTAGAGTGTAGAAATACATTCTTTTTTGATGTCCTGTTTAGTTCTATGTACTTTATTGAAAGCAAGCTCTGAATACCTGGTGATTCAAGTCGTAACCTTTTTGGGATGGTGAGTTCACGTGACCCTTTGAAAGGTTTTGTGTGACCCCCAAGTAGGCGATAAAACGGTCGCATTGAATCACATATGCCCTAAGGATCTTGGACCCTCCAATGGAAGGGTTTGAACCTGTATAGCAGGGGTAGGGTCCTCAAAATATACAGTTTTCAGGGTCCAATGATCCTGAGGGTGGTGAATATTTTTGTGTTTCTGATTCCTTTTCGACTTTTCGACACCATCCCACCATCCGCAGACCAATGCGTTTCTGGAGCAACAGCCTCTTGGAGAACGGATGTTTTCAGCGATTCCATGAGAGGAATCAACCACGGTTGGGTGGTAGCTTCAGGGATTCCCATTCGTTTTAGTTGGGTTGCAATGGGATTTGAAGGTTCAGATCTCATGCATCTTGTAGATCCCAGGCTGTTGATGTATGCAAACCATCCTTAAGTCCTTCATTTTTCATATGTTTTTGTTTTGTTGTGTTTTCGGAATCAGTTTTTGTTGAGAACAACTTGCTGCATAATCAAGAATCATTAATCGGCTTTGCCATTAGATACTGTTGATGGAAGAAATCCAGCAACACCTGGGATAAATAAAACCCATAAAACCTATACTGGGATATCTACTACATCAGCTGGTTAGCTGGATTTCTGAACCATCAACAGTACTAGTGGGAAGCAGTCAAACATATCTACCACCAATAGATGCGTTGTTTGCCCTCGTCGTACTTTTCATCTGTAGGGAGTGATGCTTTTGGAAGTTTTCCCCAATCCGATCCGTTGATGGACGTTGATTCCTTTCCTTTGTCACTTCCATCGCCCCTTGTTGATGGATAAATTGGAATTTGAAAGCATGTTGAGTGTGAAGAACAACCTTTTTCCAGGTATCCATTTTTCAGGTGCTGTGTAGGAAATGCCTTATAGATCTATATAGTGTTTAGAAAAAATTACAAGTTCCTGTTTTTTCTTGGTAAACATATTCACTGAAGTCAATGGGGTAATTGGATTTTTCTTCTCTTCATTCAATCATTTTCTAGGTGGTGTTTTCAAACACTTCTTATTTTCACCCCTACCTGTCAAAATGATCCAATTTGATCCATGTTTTTTTTCAAATGGGTGGTTCAACCACCAACTAGATTGTATTTTTGCACCCGAGGCGTTTGCGCACCCAACGTGAACTGCAATATGCTGAGGGTGTCGTGGGATCACCACGTTTGAGGGCAAAGTTAGGTTGGGAAACTCGGGAATTCGTGATTTCTGCAGGGTGATGGTGAATGCTAAGTCGAGATGTGAAACCCCAAATTCGGTCGAAATCCGGGCAAAGGATGCGAATGAATGCTGATACATAAGTTCAGTTGAAAACGTGCTTTTTTCAATGGTGCCTTGGGCAAACAATTCAGGTTGCTTGCTTACTGCACATCGCCCAGGTTTAAGGACATGTTGATTTTTCCTTTGTTTTTACTAATTGTAGAATGTGATTTCTTCGCCAAAACGCGAGTGCGACAAAAAAAGACAAATCACATGGCCCATCTTTTTACACTTTCTCCAATCATCGTGGAAGTGGCACATGGCTGTATTTGAAACCCTAGTGATCCAATCACCTTGTCAGATGATGATTGGGGTGTATAATCACCTCCAAAACGCCTGGTATTCAGGTTCCATGACACCATTCTCAGAAGCTAATTGGATCCCTTGGGAAAGGTAACTACAATTGGAGGTACACCCATTTTTTCACTTCCATGATTCTACAAGGCCAGCACTATTTCTTTTTGAAGCTGCGGTTTGATAGATGGTTGGTCAGAAATCCAGGAAAAAAACCAAACAGTTCCCTTATTATTGTAAAAATCAGGTGCTAAATTATCGGTTGTTAAACTGGTCAATTCTCAAATACACCCCCGAAAACTAACATGGAACCTGAAAATGAAGCCCTGGAAGAGGAGATTTCTATTAGAAACCATCATGTTCAGGGTCCATGTGAGTTTTCGGGGGGTATCGACTGAGTTTGCTGTATTTTGTTCCATCAACAGTAGGTGAAGTTTAAAATTGGGGAGAAACGGAAGGCATTGTGCAGGTTTTTTTTTCGGTGCCAAAAGACGCGAACCTTTCGGGGTTGCAAAGTGAGGTTTGTTTGTCCACCCTAAATGGTAAGATGACGTTTTACAGTTGTTCCTTCCCCAAAACCAACGTGGCAATAGAAAGTCAATCATGAATGAAGATGTATTTCCTATCTTGAAAACGGGGATTTTCCCTTTGAAGATATCACTTCAGGTAGTCCATGTCCACCGGATCATTGTAATGTGACTTCAGGATTCCAAATTTCTTCATGTTTGTAGTTCAAATCCTCGGCACAATTTGTGATGGATACCATATTTATATATATATATATATATACAAGTATTATTTATATATATATATATATCACTTATCTATTTTTACATCTATGTTTATGTGCTTATGTGATACATATGATATATGATATCAACATATTATACTGTACACACATCTGATCAAGAGCCTCCAGTGCTGTGTATGGCACGTTTGTCAATGCCAAAACCGACCTGCTAAAGGGGAACAAGAAACTGAAGCATCGCCTACGACGCTCCCCAGGCCTGCCTGTGCCGATGTTGAAACTGCCTGAAACTTTTGCAGGCGTGAAAAACAGATGTGCTGGGATGAGACAAGAGACTATAGCAAATGAGACCTGGTGACATTGGGATACATTGGGTGTCTCTTAGATAGTAGTGAACATGTGTTGGAACCAATTATTCAAGATTTGCCAGAGGATGTTCATGGTTAATCGTTGATTTTATCAGATGGATCTGTTGTTCAAGGTCCAATGATTGCTCATGTATGTTGCTGAAATTGGTTGTGTTTTGACGAGAAGCGCATACATCTAAGGAGTTTTTGCCTTTGCATTGGCATGCCATTCTATTGTTTCCGTCGTGGATCCCCACTGCAATTGGTTCCTACTGCACTTAGGATCAGAGAGTATGATGTAAATTGTGGCTGACTTGAGAAGACAAAGATTGCATGGTCATTCCACTTGCTCTTTTATGCTTGCTTATTTTGGAAGCATATGTTTTGATGCGCTGGAGTAGGTTTCTTAATGTTGCATATAGGTTCACTTATCTAGATATGTTACATTCGCTCCTGCTGAGCTATGACGTTTCAGAAACTTTCCGGTCTGTTCTCGAGTCAAAAAAGTAGAAATGTATTACCCCGAAAAAAAAAAACTACCAGTTCGGAACCCTGAAACTAGGCCTTTTACCCCAAAAGGAAAATTCCATCTTCCAACTTCCAACCAACCATTTTTGTGAGTTTCCCCACTTTCCCTATAGACATCCGGGTATCCCACCAGACCTGAGGATGTATTCGGTATGACTGGATGGATGGTGAAACCGGGTTTTCAAGGAGGGTATGGGAAGTCACTTGTGACTTCACTAAATTGAGCCATGAACAAAAAAACCTGGATGTTTAGATGTTTAGTCTATATAGTATAGGGGATGAAATCCTACCCAATGAAAATGTCATAAACCATTACAAAGGATCCCTATTAAACAACTAGGATTCAATGGAAAGTGAGGGACTTCATTTTTTTTTTCGTGGCTCACTTGAACACCACCTGGTCCCAGGTAATGCCCGAGCACAGGCCATGCACTGAGTCACCATAGCGTAGTTACGAGAGGGGTTGGAATAAAAATTGGAAGGTAGGAATTGGCAGTTGTAGATTGACGTAAGTAATGACATGTTGTGTTTTCGTGATTATCTTCTAACTTTGACAATCTGATTGCTACTAAACTATAGGTGCTGTGTTGTTTTGTTTTCCTGATATATTGTTGATGACGTAGTGACGTAGTCAACTTTGAAAGGTGTTGCATCTGTGGTTTTTATTTAAACTGCTCTTTCCGGTCGCTATTTGATGAACTCTGGAATAGAAGAACTGTTGACTCTTGAATGCTTTGTTGCAGGTTTTTTCATCCCCCCCCCAGGAATTTCCACTACAGAAAAGGTGAACCAGGTTTATCCTCCCAAAAACTAACATGGCACCTCAATTTGAGCTTGGTAGTTTATTATAACACTATTTACAGGGATTTTGACCTCCCAGGTTGTTTGGGATTTCTGAACCATCAACAGTAGCACCTAAAAATGGATGGTTGGAATGCAACATACCTTTTGGAATGGCCTCAATCCTGTACTAAGAGATCTGTCATGTTTTGTCCTGGTGATCCCAGCTGTGGCTTTGAGGTGTCGCGTCGGAGTTCAGCTCAAAGTGGTGCCCTTTGATGATGGAAAAAATGGCGGCAGGGCCAGAAGCAAATTGTAAACCACCTTTCCCGCACCGCTGGTTGGTCACTCCCAAATGGTGCTTTAGAAAGGGTTGGGTGCCCCCAAAATGGCCTTAAATCAATCAGGTTTTCGGCATTCTCAAAGACTCCTAGGTGGTGTGGGTGTATGAATCTCTACAACAAGGGGGGTATTCGTTTACTGTAGGGTTAAAATCTTCCAGTCCCGTTGAGCGTTTGGGATTGCATTTGTTAAAAATATGATTTTAGAGGCAAATCTAGTCAACCAATGGTCAATTGTTGGTTTGGGGCCCGGTGGTTTGGATTCCGATTGGATCCCCCTATGATGTCGGGATTGGGATTCTTAAGGGTACCATGATCAAATCCCAAACCACCGGGCCCCAAACCCAAACCAACAATTAACCATTGGTTGATCTAATTGAAAGGTGTTTCATCAAACAAACACATCAAAGCTTGTGAGTTGTTTAACGGAAAAAGGATGGAAATGTTATTCAAAAAAACAACAAACTTCCAATTTTAGACTTTTGGGTGATGAAAATTCAATCTACACATGAGTTCAGTCGAATGTCCTGAAAGTTGTCAACTTATCAGGTCAAAATTCAAAGACTTGAGGTAGGCTGGTTGCTTGAACAATTTCTCAAGGTTTTTTGTTGATGAGTGCTGGGGTATATACTCTGAGTACGGTATTGGGAACAGATTGCCTTTTCCATTTTTTGTTTAAAGCAAAAATATGTTCTTAACCAGGGAAGCTACCCCAATTCGTTAACAAAAGGACCTCAGCAGCTTTTTTGGACTTTGGGGATGCCTAGGGCACGCAAAAACAGGGGTATGCTGGAAAGGTCATTGAAACTTGAAATGTGTTGGATAATCTTGATTTCCTTTAAGTTCCTGGAAACTATAAGTTGGTGAGAGAGCACTGAGTTTTAAAGACCAACCTATAATTTCCAATCGGAAATGTTGGGTGAAGTCTTTGTCTCTAAGTTTTTGGGGCAGGTTTAGCTGGCCACAAGACCCAACGAAAACAAACTGGGGCAAGACTTCATATATACATTCATGTTTGCAATTTGGATTAAACTGCAGCAAATGCAGTGGCATGTATTACACCAATACTGTATGTGGCATTGAAATTCCCGCACAATTTTCAGCTCTTAAACGCTCATAGTTAACAAACGTTTTTTTTTACGTACTCACTTTTAAGTGTTCAAATCTCATGATACTACGTCAGAAATCCAGCACCAGTTCTGAAGAAACAAATACCTGAGATACGCCCTTTATTAAAATTACTGTAGGTTTTCCATGGTTTTCCTACGAATCTCAGGTTTCGTGAAACTGCCTTCCCGATTTTCCGATGGAAACCCATCAACTCTGCATGACGGATTTAACCAGGCGATTTCACGGACCACGCGTAACGAGGCGGACTGCTGCTGCAGCTGTTTTTTTTGGTTTCGCAGTAGACACGGCCGAAAGCCGTGCTTCGGAGTGCCCGTAGTGCCGAAACATAGCGCGGAGACTTGGAGGGAGACAAAATTGGTGGAGGCCGATTTTTCGCGTGAGAAAAGGGGAACATCCCTGTCGTTTTGATGTGTGGATACCCCCAAAGAAAATTGAGGGAATTGGTCCAGAAATTCCTGGAGATTTTTTGGTGAAATGTTGGGTGGACAAGTAGGAACCCTGGATTTTAGGATGCCTAAGTTTCACACATCCACATGCATCCAGTTTTCCATTTGTTTTCTTTCAAATCTTTAGCGTATATATACACGTATGTTTTGCACTTTGCATTTACATTTACAAGGTGGTGGTTTCAGATTTTTTTTTATGTTCACCCCTACCTCGGGAAGATTCCCATTTGGACTAATATTTTTCAAAGGGGTTGAAACCACCAACTAGTTTACATATTTTAAAATACAGACTCAATACTATAATGAACGTCTAATCCACCAGGGTCTTCAACATCTCCTAGACATTCCCATCTGACATGAGGCGACATGGCACTTCACATGGGCCGAAGGCGGATACCCCCCCAAAAAATACCGGGCAACATTGGCGCAGGGATGAGGGATGTTTGGTTTTAATTGGTAGGGGTGATTCGATTCGTGGATGTGGCCTAATTGAAAGCTATTGGAGATACAACTCTAATTGTAAGAGATGCACCCTGCAAATCAAACATATGGAAATTTGATTATCATAAGTATTACTAGGTGGTGTCTTCATGTTCTTTAATTTCACCCCCTTTTTTGGGGAAATGATTCATTTTGACTACTATTTTTCAAGTGGCTTGAAACCATCAACTAAAATATAGTAAACATGATTTATACACATTTTGACCGACCAGATTTTGTTTGGTGACTTTTGATTTTTGTTTCCGTTGTATGAACGTCACCATTTGGCTCATATGTTTGCAACTGCTTCCAACCATGGAAGATTTGCACACATCAAAGTATCAAAGATGATACACTCCGGTATTTTTTTCACATATCAATGTACATTCCCCATCTAAGAAACACATCTACATATGGTGGATTTGTTTACTTCTATGTTTTGCAGAAAATTTCGCGTTCAGAATTCCTGGTCATTTCCATCAAATTGTCAAAAAAGGCGGTCCGGTTGGAAATGAGTAGGGTTTCCAGTCAGCTGGTTTGAGGGGGGTCCACCACAAGAACCTTGTTACATGGGAAAATCAACCCTAAAAATTGACAGGTATTAACCCTTGGTGATGTAGGGTTTCTCCTATTTTTTAGGGTTGTTTCAGGTGATTATGGCAAACCCTGTTATTGAAGGGCTTTGTCAAAAACCTCGTGGTTTTCATAGACCCAAAAAAATCCAATCACCTTCTGGTCACCCATTCATTTTGGAGATGATGATGAAGGACACCTACTACATGGCACTCACTCATTCTCTGACATTTTTTTACTGGATTCCTAGGCAAATTCGTTACTTTTTTCTGTTTTGTCGTTTTTTCTGTGACGGTGAGGTTGCACACCCCCGGAGATCTCGGAAAATCACCCAGCTTCCCAAAAAAGCAAAGCATGAAAACACCATCCACCTCCATGACTATGGGTTCCAAATGTTCCGTGTTTTGTATGTTGTTGTTGGAATTCCGGATGGGATGGACTATTTTCAAGTGTTTGGGCATTTTGTTTGGTGTCCCTTAGAAGAAAATACAATATGTATATATATATATATACTATATATACGGTGTGCTTCATTCCGTTTGTGTTGGACACGAGACCCAATGGTGTGCAATCTTCAAGCATTTATCATTTCTAGTGTTGCGGGAGTACCAAATTTGGTGTGGCAGCCTTATCTAGGTCTTATGTTCACCCCGATCCCTGGGGAAACGATTCAATTTGAAGAATATTTTTCAAATGGGTTGGTTCAACCACCACCTAATTATATTGTTTGGGGGGTTTCAAACATATCAAGGAACTGCATTAATTTTAGTTTGCGTTTTCTGTGTAGGTTGCTGGCCAGCAGGGCTTGACTGGCTTGATCACTGCCAGGGTACCAACACCATTCTTGTGCGCACAGTTGGCTCCCTAGTGGGGTAGTTGGCCGTATGAAAAGGGTGGAATTTGATGGTGTGTGTTGCGGTACTTGCTACATTATTGATCTTAGTATCTCATTCTGAAAATATGCTTAACTGGTTTGTGGTTTCAAATATTTTTTTACTTTCACCCCTATTTCGGGAAGATGAACCCATTTTGACAAGCATATTTTTCAAATGGGTTGAAACCACCACCTAGTTAAGCTACGTACAACCAAATTCTATGATACTTATTCTTGTTTCCTACAAGTTGTCCACCAATTTTTCTAGGTAGGGTTTGACGTCTTGTCAACATTCAGGTAGCAGATCTAGCTGCGTAGCCTGCACCTGTAAGTAAGCATCCACAGCCATCCAGTCGTGTCTTTTGCAGGAGATATTTGCAAATTGAATTCTAGCAATCCTTTGTAGCTTTCCAAGTGCTTGTAAGTGTTATCAAAAAACTGCAGGTTAGTTTTATCAAAATCACCTGTTGCATTCCCACAGTTGAAAAGAAAGTCCGGTTCCAAATTCCAAATCATCATGTTTTTGTTCATTACAGAGAATATGCATCCAGATGAGGGAATAGCACAGCAAATTTGAGGGGAAAATTACTTCCAGATCATCATTTCAAATTTGGTAAGCGAATCCGGCCCAAAAATGGCGAAGTTTTTCAAATTTCAGAAAAGCTTCAGGCTTGTGAAAAAATGATCATGAAATTCGTCCAAATAAAACTTCAAAGAAAAACAAAACATCCCAAAACTATCAGGTTTCCAAGCAACAATGATAGTTCCGGGTCCACCAAAAGAACCGAAAGTTACATGAGAAAACCAACCCTAAAGATTGACAGGTAGCAAGTCCCGGATTGTGATGGTTCGGGTTTCTCCTATTTTTTTAGGGTTGTTTCAAGTGATGAAATGGCAAAACCCGTAGTTCCAATAATATTTAGAATCTACCTTCAGGATTTAAGGTCCAAATAAATGGCACAGATACCAACAGGTAGGTAAGTAAAGGGTCCGAAAATAAACCAATAGACACCTGTGCCATCTACTTTTCAACTACTGTATATATAGGTATTATCCCCCCATAATATAGCGGTTTATATACCCATGAAATAAGGATTCTAACCGTCATTAAAGGTGTGATGATGATTTATCCCCAATATAGCGGGGTCCACCATAAGACCCCAAAACCTCGTGCTTTTCAAAAACCCCAACAAATCCAATCACCTTCTGATGAAGGACACCTACTACATGACGCTCACTCATTCTCTGATGATGATTTATCCCCAATGTAGGGAGTTGATCGACCCTGGACTTTGATCATACAGAAATCCAAGGGCGCAGCCTCGCGAAGAGGTTCGCGGAATTGCGGATTTTTTTTGTCGAACAAGATATGGAAGGATATGAAGGTACTGTTGATGGCAACTAGAAACCCGGTAAACTCACCAGTTGAGGTTGGTAGTTGAAATCTACCATGATTTACAACACTTTATGCAGCTCCAGGTGGTTGTTTGGGATTTCTGAACCAGCGACAGTAGCTTAGTAACCCTTATGCTCACTGCTCCCTTGTTTTGGAGAGGGTTTGGGGTGCCGGCTTGGCCCTTCTCACAAGGTATTTGGAGCACCCTTGGTAAGGCAATTCATCATCCTTCAGGGGGAAAAACCGTGATATACTAATAATGTTTGGTGGCCGAAATAATCTTCAAGTTGTCGACATGTTGTGAAATAATTTTGTGTTTCACCCTGCGAAAAGTGTGTGATGTGAAACATATTCAAAGGAGTGGCAAGTTTTCATGTTAGTGATATCATTCTACTTGTTGTACAAAAAAAGTTGCAGGGTAGGATGAGTTTTTGGTTGTGCTCACCAGGTGGAGCTTCACATCATTGATGGTGTTTGAATTTTGTTTGCAACCAAAGGTCACGCTCCTAAAATTGATCAAACTGGACTGGACACATACCCCCCGCTCAAAGCGGGTTTGTACACAGCTTATATGAAACTGGGTGTGTATTAGAGACCCACAAGTAATCGTTTTCAGACAGATTGTTGTACCTCTTCCGGACGCATTGTTTTAGTGTAGTGTCAAACGTACATTGTGCAACCCATGTAAACACACTCGACCACAACTTGCAAGTATAAGTATACGTGCGACTTCCACACGTATGATAGGATTCTATGTATGTATTTATATCTTTATATATATATATATGTTTATTTTTTTTATATATGCATAATATTCTATGAACATACTTCCAAGATGCTGAAAAAAGACTTCTACCTTGCACCAACAACTGTCCCACCAATTGTAGCTGATGTAGATTATTCGAGTGGATGTTCGTGGATGTGCTTCAAAAGTGACTCGTGTGACCCCACCAAACCCTTCAAAAGGTGTACAGTTTGCATATGTATATATATATACATACCTGGAACCCAAATGTCCCTTGTTTTGATTGGACAAGACATTGTTTTGGAGGCAAAACAAAGGACAAACGGGTTCCAGGTATATATACACATATTAAATATATTTGCAGATTATTTACATATTTATAAATAGGTATAGTAGGTATGTTTGCTCGACAAGCAATGAGTCGAACTTTGGGGTTAGGTTCGACTCAAAAGGATTGCAATTTGTGGTCCATGCTTTTTTCAGAATCATTACCCAACTACTTTGGTTTAAGCCAAATCCATTTCTGGGGCGTTTTGCGTGCATAGTTGTGAAACTCACCCTTTGTTGAAATCAGAGTCTGGAGGCAAACTTGCATCAAAAGATTCTTTTGTGGTGCGTGAAACGGGTGAAAAACAGCTGGAACTTGAAGGCGACTAACCAAACCATGTTTTTTTCAAAGTATTAGTCAAATATTATTGCCCCAATGAAACTATAGCCATATTTAAGGTACTTGGATATTAAGATGCATCCATATATGAGAAACTTTCTACCCCCAGACTCTTCCAAGTACATGTTACCAAGATATTTGGACGTTTTGGACCTTGAAACAGCTCCCTTTAAACGCCTTTTAAGGATCCAAAGACCTCATTAGAAGCTATCACTAGAGGATTTTGGAAGAGGGTAGAGAATTGCGGCATTGTTTCTTGGGTATATATACATATCAGCAGAAATCTTTAAGTCTTTACATAGCTAATAAAGACATGTAACTTAAGAAAATGACAAGACAGGAGGCAGACCGTAAAATGAGATGTTTGGCTTCAGGTGCTTGAAGATGTGTCTGGCCTCAAGCAGGACTGTGATTTGTCGGTGAAGCAAGCATGTTCAGCGGCAGCAGGTGGTTCAAATATGGATTTTTTTTGCATCAAGACGATAGAAATTAAGGTGTGACTCAAAATTTGGGTTTCCACAAAAGATTCCATGCAAATTTTACTGGATGTTCATTTTTTGGAATCCAACAAATCGATCCGTGAATTTCCTAAGCTATCGGTGAATTTTATCTAGCGGGCATTCACACGGCCTTAACACACAAGAGAAAGGACGATGTATACATCCAAAATGATCCAACCTTTTAGGGAAACTTCTGTGGAGGTTTTCGGGTCCTTAGGAATCCTTCATGATAAAAAACAGATTTGAAGAAAAGCGATTCGCGATTTGCAGGGGTTTACTCCCCCAAAATTTAACATGGAACCTGAAAATCACCCATTGGAACAGGAAAACGCATCTTCCAAATCATCATTTTTGGGTTCCATGTTAGTTTTCAGAGGTTTATCATCTTTGGTTTTGTCTTGTTTTGTGATACTTGGCAGTGACCTCCCCCCAAAAAATACTGTCGATGGACAAAAACCATCCGGCTAACCAGTTGAGCAAGCTTGGTAGTTTTCATCCCATCAATTTACGGTTGGATTTTGTCATACATCCAAAACGGTGCTTTGTTAGGTTGGATAACCTTAAACCATCAATCACGCCACGGGTTGGAGGAGCTTCAAAAGTTACAACGGTGTGGAAGCCTGGAAACTTCATAAGGGGTTTAACCGAGGGTGGGGTTGTGATGGTTGTGTGTGTCCTCATATGTTCCAATTCCATGAGGCCTTTAATAACGAGATAATATATCTAATAATTGACTGGGTGGTGGTTTCAAATATGTTTTATTTTCACCCCTACCTAGGGAAATTATCCAATTTGGCCAATATTTTTCAAGTGGGTTGAAACCACCAACTAGTTAATAAGTACGTATTACCTAAGGTGTTTTTTGGGATTGATCTACAGTAGGCAATGTTTTTATTTTTTTTCAACGACCTCGGATTTTGCCGGGAAAGGAATTCACCCCAAATGGTGGTGGTGAAAACTAAGGTAAAATTTCCCCAAGATGGCCGAAACAGTCAGGGTAAGTTGTCCAGATAGTTCACAATAGTCCCAAAATTCCCAGAAATCCTAAACGTTCAACCTGTTTTTTGTTGCTTTTCTTGTTGGGTTGTTGGCTTGGAAAATCCATTATAAGCCTATAAGTTATTGTTATGTTTTGTTGCTTCTTTTGTTATCTTTTGCTGGCTTGGGAAAAACAACTAAGAAACATCTAAGGTATAAACGTTATTGTTGTTTCTTGTGTTGGATAGGTTCATAACAATACTGTACACTTTGTTGCCTAAAAAGACTTGCTTGCTTGTCAAAGATGGAAGAGTGGAAGAGTGATAGTTAGAAGTCCCGCTGAGCTACTTGGAGGATCATCCCAGTTGGTAAGTAGTTTGTACCCACTTAGGGGACTTACTGACCATAGTTGCTAACTAGTTAATAAGTGGGATGATCCTCCAAGTAGCTCCCCACGTCCACCAGTTGACAACGTCCACCACAAGCAGCTTACGATTCCATAGGTGCAAACAACCCTTGCGTCGTCGTGCAGGTGGGGATCAGGGTATCAATATTGCACAGTGAAGAAAACCCTGGTTGGTTGGGTTATACATAGGGATTATACTACCCAATTTTATAGGAATAGGGACAAGAATAAACCATTGCAGGGATCCCTATTGACCAACATGGAATGTCATAAGACTTTTGAACGTTGCTCAATTGGTGAAGTCTTGTCCCTTCAAAAGTGGTGCAAACTATACATCCAGGAAGCGCGGGATTTATGAAACCAACTTAGGCAGTGGTGGGATTATTCGGGAGGTGCGTTTTTTGCGACAGTTACTCATGTAATTCCCGACGGTGCGTAAATTTGGACATTTATCAGGGTTTTTTGCGACAGTAAAACGGACCGTCGCAAAAAACATGACCCAGAGCGCGTTTTTTGCGACGGTAAATGCGCGTATTTTGCGACGGCCCTACCGGCGCAAAAAACACGGTCCAAAGCGCGTTTTTTGCGACGGTAGATGCGCGTTTTTTGCGACAGCCCTATAGACGCAGAATGGGTGTGTGGTTGCAAGGGATGAAGAAGCAGGAAGGGG
>DF242558.1:30440-54099 GCA_000507305.1 Breviolum minutum Mf 1.05b.01
TCAAATTCTCCATTCTTCCCATCATATTCTCAATGACAACCCTCACCTGACAACCTCCACCCAACATGTCATGGTGGGGATCACTCGAAGTAAAGTAATTTTTATCATCGTTATTATTGCTGTTATTATCTTGATTATTATTTGGCGAGATCACACGACTTGGTTTGACATATCTGCGGACTCCAACAATTGGATTTCAAAATGCACATCCACATGGAAGCAGATAGACATCTGGTCAAATTACAGCGCAAGACACACTACTGGGCGAAGGCACTTCAAAGCATGGGTTCCCAATGGGGTGGTTACCATCGCTTGACTCCTTAAGGCATTCGACTTGGGTAGATGCTGCTTGGCGCGACACTCAAATTGAAGCCAAAGCCGAAATCCGCCGGCGGGTCAAGCTGTGGAAGTGCAGCGAGAAGGAGCGAGAAGGCGGCTCGTGAGAAAGATTCAGGGTCTGGTTTGTGGCCCTGGCTAGCTTTGGAGGCTGCGTACATCAGGGCTATTCAAATCGACGACTGCACGATACGCTAGTTTGTTTGTGATTGTACATGACGCATTGCTACTTTGTATGTTTTTGGTGAGCCCTCACTGTGGGCATGCACGCCTTGCCATCTTTCCACGGCCTGCATGCCCCTTTGGTGGCCACCGCCATCTACCCACCTACCAATGGTGGAGTTGTCGTTCTGGAACCGACAGTTGCTCATCTCTCGTTCGATGGGGATGGGCAGTCCGAAAGATGTAAGGTCAAATTATAGCAACCTCACACGAGTTTTCACCTCAAAAGGTAGCTAAGGTTTCGGGAAACCCCCGAAAATCTCAGAAAAAATCCAGGTTGATGAAATATAATAATTTGACCAGAATATGATAAATATTCTCTTATTTTTAAGGTTTTATACATCCCACGTAGGATTCCTTGCATCAACTGTAGCCTCTCAAAATAGACATGGAAGCAGATAAGACATGACACATGTTTTATCAGATTGGGAGTCATATGATGTCATATGTGTTCATTATCATATCTTTTGGACCTCCTGCAGGTGTCCCCAGCAAAGCTGCCTTCTCCGGGTTGGCAGCCGTGTTCTTAGAGCAAAAGTTGGAGGAACAATTTCAATTTACACCCTGAAAGATTAACATGGAACCTACAAATAACCCATTTAGAAAGGAAAATGATCTTCCAAACCTCCATGATTATGTTCCATGTTAATCTTCCGGGGTGTAATCTGTCCTGATGTTTTCTTGTTGGACTGTCAGTGGTCAGGGTTGATGGTACTGGTTTTTCTGGTTAACCAGCTGGAATCTACGAACAAAAACCTGCCGTAAATCATGGGAGAAGCTACCAAGTTGCTGACTGGAACAGTCTGAGTGCAATGATTTCTCGCCATGTGTCTTGTTTTTCCATGAAAATTTATCAGCTGGTTTTGGAAGCTTGTTGATTACAGAATTGCCAGATTGCACCGTGCAAAGATCAATCTTTTTTGTTTTCATTAGTTCCACTATTTTTGAACTGTGAAGTAGGGAATGGTCACTAGCCTATGTATTGGATCTACACCAGGATTTTTCCATTTTTAGTATAGGGAATCCCTATAAACCTGCATTTGTGACTGTTACTGGGTGGGGGGGTAGACCAAACCTGTGTACAAAATCGGCACTCTTTGGAAAGCCATTGAAATTTGCCACCACTCCAATGGAATTGTTGATCTACTGTAGGAAAAATTGTAACAAACGTTAGGTATACATAGGTAATTATACTCTGTCAATGTACATACATATATATATATGTATTCATATTTATTTATGTATATACATTTATTCGTGTACATATATATATGTATTTATATATATATGTATTTTTTCCATATATATATGAAAATATATATATATATACAAATATGTATATGTATATTTATATACACACACCCTCTGTAGATTTAGGATCTTGGCAGATTGATTGCCAAAAAATAGCTCTATTGAAACCCAATATTTCTTGGCGTTCCTGTTTTTTTACAAAAACATCGGGCAGCCGCTGCTGAGGCTGAACTTGTCCTCGCCGAATAAGGAGAATGAAGAGGCTGGCAGAAAACGACCGGCTGAGAGTTTTCAACAAACAAATTGAGCAGTTACCAAGGGCCCCTGTTCATTTGCTGTTTTTTTTGGGGGATGAAATACTACCCAGTCATAGAAGGATGATAATAAACCGATATAGGATTCCATATTAGCTAACCAGGTATAATGGAATACCTTAAAGGTCTTGAACGCAGCTCAATTGTTTTTTGTTGGTGGCAAAGGAATTTTTTGCATCTACAGTAACAAACAATTTTGCAATCCTGCTAACCAGTTGATAGATACCTTATGTGTTGAAAAAGGATGTGAGCAAAATGTAATCGATGTTTGAGAGCAACAATTGCTTGGAAATCCAGTTGATTTGAAATTTCACCCCGCATCAGATAAGATGTTGGAGAGGAGTTTGAAAGTATCATACTGTTGATGGCTGAAATCCTGCACCAGCTGATAGGTAGTTTATCTACCCTTATTCACAGGATTTTATACATCCCAGGTGGTTGTTTGGGATTTCTTCCATCAACAGTAACCTCTCTGAGAGGGGGCAAAACATACACCTGAACAAGTCGTGAGTTGGGGGTCCCAGCAACAATTCTAGTGCTAGTGCACGCTGGAGGAACATTCAGCATGGATGCAAAACAACTTGAAAGTAAACCGGTGTGTTTTTTAGTTTATGGTACTATTTGACCTGGCTAGTTCTGCCTTTAAACGAAGTTAAAACCATTGTTTTAAATTTGTCAAAAAAAAACATTATGAAAATAAAAGGCCAAGTGGAAAATGATCATATCTCCTTGAGGTGGCTTATTTTTTTCAAAACGTGGTATTGTAGTTTTGGTATGGGTGTGTAAGTATCCGGCAACATGAATGTTTCAGGATGAATGAAGACGGAGAAGAAAGATACTTTTGTGCAAGATGGAGCCTTTTGACGGCCCACAAAATTCAATCACTAGGTATGTGTCGGGCACAAGACATAACAACAAGATCAACAAGTTTTGTAGATTTGCAATGTGCATCTGTTTTTTTTTGTGGTGGACTGATCCCAACCATCATTATCCAAAGATATTTGCGGAAACTATAACGACCTCAGTTGACCTCACTTTCAATGTGGTGGATGGAAGGGAAACCTTCCAACCATGACCTTAATTTGGGTTGCTAAAATTGTTATAGTTTACCCTCCCTGAAACTAACATAGCACTTGAAAATGGATGGTTGGAATACTAGATTCCTTTTGGGATGGCCCAATTTCAGGTGCTATGTTAGTTTTACGGAGGGTATCCCTTTATCCCACCAGATTGGTTACGTTTCATGAAAACTGAAACATCAACATGAATATGACAAACCTTTTGCATCTCAAAAATCGCGTTCGCGGTTTTTTTGTGTGTTCCATGTACATTTTAAATAGAACCATTTCGCCACGTTGTCCCAAGTTGTTGCCGATACTGCCAGACTCAAAATATGGTGGCAAAGCGGAAGCTTTTTGAAAAAGAGGCGAGGCACCCGGAAAAAAAAAAAACACACTCCGGTAAACTAACATAGCAATGGAAAATGGACCCCTTGAAGATGTATTTGCTATTGAAAATGGGGATTTTCCATTGCTATGTTAGTTTACCAGAGGGTAAACATCGCGACTTTCCACGCAAAACCTGGACCCTTCAACCAACAGTCCTCATGTTCATGACAGTATGAACCATGGATTAGATTTTTTTGAAACTGTTGATGGAAGAAATCCTGCACCACCTGACATGTAAAATCCTGCAAATAACTGTAGATTCTCCATATCAACTGATTAGCCCGATTTCTGAACCGTCAACAGTGGGGACATATCTTTAGCAACATGAATTGGTATCAGTTTGGTGAAGTATTTTGATTAACATGAATAGCATCCACATGTTTCAGATCTTGATCTGAAACAATTGGGGGTCAATTTTTGATTCTAAATGCAACAATTGTAATGACATGTTTGGATATATAATATGGAAGCTTCCGGATTTAGGTTTGAAGTATACAATTTGTATAGGTTGAAGTCATCCATTTTTGGGTATCCTAATGTGGGAAACTAATTACTGCATGTGGTGATTCACAACTACATAGTTGAGCCAACCAACAACAGAAGAGGTTCTGATTCAGGATTTAAGATTCATGACGTTACTTACAGTATTTAGATAATTAGTTGCTTTCTTATCGCTCTATTATTTGTGAGCAAGACATCACCCATGATGGGAATCCTTTGCAAGCAGCCAGTAAACAAACCGAGTTTTTTATTTGTTGCTCCGTGGCCCATCTTCTGCATTAGTCCATGTTTTTGTTGGGACAAGCGCCAATGCTGCAGTTTTTCGGCTCCTTAGAAAGTGGCCCACCAGCTGTTCAAACCTATCGATGCACAAAGCGAACAGAGCAACTACGCCGCTAAAACGCAACAAAAATGGTTCATTATCCCTTTAAGAGATCCTAAAAGTGATCTCATTCTGAACCATCCGACCTAAAAATTGTTGGAATTCCATGCTAACGCTTTTAACTGGCATCATGTTTCACCATATCTTTCTACATAACTACCATAAAGAAACAACTCCCAAACCTGTTGGAACTTCAAATCAATCTGGTCTCAGACCAACCCTTTAAAAAACCACCCCCCAAAAAACAAACGCATTTTTCGACCACCATGGCCTTGACGCTGGCGCCGAACCGTGCTGTGACCGTTACACCTTCAGCTGTAACGGGATGCATCGGATCGAGCAGGGTTTCGGTACGGCAAGGGCTGGCAGATGGTCAAAGACCAACAGCGCTGATAACGATGGTGGCTACCATCACCATGGGAGCTCGTGGAATGAAGGTGGGGTTTGGTTCATGCTTTTTTGGATGATTTTTTGATGATGACAAAATAAGGAGACATGGAGACATGGAGGAAAAAATATGACAAAATGCAACCAAATATCTAGATGTTTTTTCGTTTGGGGAGAGAGTGACATGATACGTAATTCTTAAATCTAGTAGAGGCTAGGAATTTGATCTCTGAAAATGAAATCAATCCAAACCGTTTTGAGTTGCGGCCCTTAGATGTGAAAAAGTTGAGGAGATTCCAATACCCCCCACAAATGTGTGGAGCCAGATGTGATGTAAACCGCTTAAAAAATGTGAGAAATTGATGGAAATTGCAGACCATAGCCTTGCCTACGTAGTTTATTGGAGAGATTTGGATGTTTCCTAAAATTGGGGGAAACACCCCCAAAATGGATGGGTTTTTGTAATGGAAAACCTCTATTAAGATGGATGATTTGGGGGTACCATTATTTTTGGAAACATCCATTTGCGTGTGTGTGTTTGTGAGGATTATACCAGTCTTGAAGGTTTTTTCGCAACCCAAACATGGATTCCCTACATTCAATAGTAGCCATTTTCCGACATGGCCTTTCAGCTAGGTGGTTGGAAAAAGGGAACTTACGAGCGATTGGGATACATCTAAAGATATCTAAAGTTTCTTGAGAATAGGTCAGTCAATAGATCCAAGACCCAGGGTTTCCAAGCAGAATTTGTTGCTCATGTCCCATTGCTACGAGTCACCCCCGGGCCCCGGGAAAACCGACATGTCAGATTGCAGCACGCCGTGCGACACGTCGCCGTCGGGAGCTGGTGTCCTTGCCGCTCGTGCTGATGCCTTTGAAGGTAGAAGCTGAAGAGGCAAGAGATTCCTGGTTGTTTGGATTTTATACGGGGATTACCCCGTTGAATACGGTTTATATGAGTCGAAAATAAAGCAGCAAGCAAATAAGCAAACACCTTGGGTGTTGGAATATGATTCTTTTGGGTCGACAGTCAACTTTATTTTTCCGTGGCTCCGTGAATTCCTATGCTTGGAGAGGGGGGAAGTCCATGAATCAAGAAATGCCACAAGGAGAAGGATGTGCATTCGATGGTGACGATTGACAGCATGTGGAAAAATATGCGCAGTTGAAACATGTTTCTTGACTATCTTGTGACCATCCCAGATGCTCAATGTATGGTCTATTTACCTAAGCATTTGGATTAGAGAAATATACGATACATTGAGCGTCTGGGCATAGAACAGTAACATTCAGAAAGCACCACTAGAAGAGATCTTGCCCTTTGCTCAGGGCTTGACAAAGATTGGGAACGACCAGTTCAGCATTGATTTACCTCAGGGCTTCTCGTGGAATGAGCACCTTGACTCAAGCAGTTGCGTCACTGGATCAGTTGCCGCGGAAAAAATCCTAAAAAACCCACGTATCTTGTAGTAAGCCAGAGCTAAAACGGTGCGAGAATCAATGCTTCAGAGTCACACAAATGACAAAATGTCACACTTGTTGTGTTTTTTTCCCTCACATTTATAACGATTTTATAACGTGTCCCCTCCTTCTTTTCACTGAATTTGTCCCTCTGAAGTTCAGAATAACTAATGTATCGAATTCGAGTTGACTACCTGAGACATCCTTGGGGAAAGAGAGGACCTTCATGGCATGCAACACCCATGAGTTTTGGAACGGCGTTTGGCGTTTGATTGGTCTAATTTTGACACCAAGGCTTATCACAAGTGAATCATGACTTACAGTAGCTAGGTGGTGGTTTCAAACATTTTTTATTTTCACCCCTACCTGGGGAAATGATCCAATTTGACTAATATTTTTCAAATGGGTTGAAACCACCAACTAGGTAGTCATGGTTTGAACTTAAATGACTCCAAGAGAATATTTGTTTGAAGCATTTTTGAGATTTTGAAATCAAAAGATCGTACCCATACCATCCATGGGACTGGTATATTTACCTTATACATGAATGGTTGATTTTTATGGTAAATGAGGGAAGCATACCATACATGGATGCTACGGGATAAGTCAGAAAAGCATCCAAATATATCTTGCAAGTCACATTTTCATTGCATCCATTTGAACAAAACATATTCTTTCTGGTTAAGGCTTTGTTGTCAATGTCATTTTTGTTTTCCGCATGGAGACTGTTCGAACTCGCGCGGTTTGCAAGTTGGTAAAATCATAGGTCAACATCGCATGCCGCATATTTGCTCAGTTTGAGATGTCAGGGTCCAAGAAAAAACCCGATCGACATCCAAACAGCCACCACCTCCTGCCAGTTCGGTACTACTGGACCTACCAAGTTCACCACATTTCCCGATCAAATTCACCGAACCCGAGGAAATTCATCTTGGCCAAGACTCATAACTTTGAACGTTCTGTCACGGCTTCTGATCCGTATGGCAAATGGTGACTTGGTTTCAAAATTCAGGGAAATGGCTGGTTTTTTCGGTAGGGGAAGTTTTTGTTGGAAGCCATTTTTGGAAAACGATGGAAAAGGGGAATGATGAAGCAATCCCATACCATCCATGGGACTGGTATATTTATCTACATGAATGGGTGTTTAACATGGTAAAATATGGTAAATGTAGGTAAATATACCAGTCCTTTGGATGCTATGGGAATGGTGGCAAAGCAATTCCATATTCTTGTGAAGCGACTTGGTAGGGTGAACAACTTTGTTAAACGCAGTTTTGTTGGAAATAGCAGCTATTCGTACAAATAATTTCACAGTGTTCAATGGTAAATTCATATACCCCCCTGAAAACTAACATGCCCCCTGAAAATTCCGATGGTTGGAAGATGTATTTCCATCTTAGTTGGCGGCGGTGTACCCTCCGCTAAACGAACGTGGCAATTCAAAATGGTTCATTTGATGATATACCTCGAATTTTTAGATAGGGATTTCCATTGCCATGTTAGTTTGCCATGAAAATATAGAACAGCGGGTTTTTTGGAAAGAGAGTCCGCACTGTCAATGTTGTTCTCATGCCTGTCTACTGTAAGGATCGTGTTGTCGCATAACATACACATGCTCATAATATGGTTCATAATCAGTTTGATTGTTGATCTTCTGAACAGGATGAAGATGATAATGATGATGCTGATGACGAGGATTGTACGGAGGTGGTATGTTCCATCTTGAAATGATGCACTGCATTCAAGGCACAGGGGAGATTTAGAGGCTGTTGCATGTCGACAGAACTCCACGTAGGTGACATCGATGATGAGTGAAAGTGACATTTTCCCAGAAGGCAGTTTCCCTCAGAAAGATCACACAACTGCTTGGGATCATTTCAGAGGCACATATTTCAATGTAGTCTAGGACATGAGGACACTTCAGATTGGGTGCTTATCAGGATGCCTCGAATCTCTTGATTTGGCTCCGCTTTTAGGATCAATGAAATGCATCAGCACTTCCCAAATGCTGATGGTGATCAGAGATAAGGACATGAAATGATGGATCAAGTTGGTTCCGAGACATTTGGGTGTTTTTCTTTTAAAACTTGCGATATCACGAAGGATGGAACACTTAACGGAGGATTTCGGGAATATCTCACCTCGAAATGGTTTCCCTTAATAAGCCGCCTTATAAACCCCCTTATTTCTGGGAGGGGGGATATGTTAGCGCGGGGTACGTTGACCAGTCATGAGGGAGTTCCCCTCCAGGGAATGATTACATATCCCCTACAATCGCCGGGCCGGCACTTTTTTGAGTCGATGATGTTCCGAACCTTCCCCGTGTTTGGTGGGTCCCATGTTATGTTTTCTCGTTCCCTGGAGGGTAGGTTCCAACGATGGGCCGGGTGAACTGCACAACATGCTTGGATGATCATCCCATTTAGTAAGTGGTTAATAGGCATGGTGATCGTAGGTCCTCTAAGTAGGGGTATTCCCCTTCCAAATGGGCTTTTCATGGCTTGGAAATGGGGTGATCCTAACCCCTTACTGGGATGATCCTCCAAGTGTTGGAAGCGATTTTCCGTCAGTTCCCATGAGGGGGCAACAAGAGTTCTCAGGAAGTTGGGTCTCACCATTGATGAGGTCTTTGCCAACAGCTTGTCATGAACTTAGCAACAAATGAGGGATACTTAAAACGGGTGTAACTTTGGCGATGAACACACCTCTCTGCTGCTTGGAGTCTTGCATGTTTTTTTTGGGATTGAACGAACAGTATCACGGGGAAGATATGGGAAAAGTGTCAGGGTTTTTGGTATAGTAAATGTATAGAATGCCTATTGGGGCTCAACATGTTATTAGGTGGTGGTTTCAGATATTTTTTATTTTCACCCCTATTTGGGGAAGATTCCCATTTTGACTAATATCTTTCAGATGGGTTGAAACCACCAACCAGGTTTTGTTTTTTTGTTCAACCTTTTTGTTGGGGTGATGCAATCAGTGGAACAGTCACGGCAAAGCCCGATGTTTCAAACCCACCATAGTGGTTTAGGTTGGATTTGGGAATCTCAATACACCCAAACCACATGTTAGAATGGTGAATTTGCCGTCTCCAACGCAACAATTGTTTTCTTTATCTTTAGTGAGGTTTGAAACATTTGCAAAACATGGAAGTAATTTTGGAGTTTCACCACGTTAACTGAACTTTTTTCGGAGATTATAGATTATAAATTATAAATGTGTGTTTTTGTTGCCCCCAGAACAATCCCTCCATATAAGATCTTCCATCACTGGGTGGTGGCAACTCAAATATTTTTTGTTTCACCCCTATTTTGGGCAAGATTCCCATTTTGACTAGTATTCTTTAAAGGGGTTGGTTCAACCACCAACTAGATCTTGTTTCATCCATGCTTTCATCTGGCCAAACATCGTTTTTTGCTCAGGTCGGAGGTGGGTTCTGCCGATGTGGTGGCAGATCGCATCGCCAACATCGAGAAGCAAAAGGATGGGAACTTCACCACGGAGGTCGCTCTGGCTGAGGTTTACCACGGGGGAATCGGAGCGTTTAAACAACTCTAAGAGTTGGAAACATGTGAGATTTAACCAACAACTACAACAACCCCGGAAGTAAAAAAGAACACTTAAAGCTATTGATATACCCAGATGCTCAATGTATGGTATATGTGCCTACATTTACCATAAAAATCAACCAAATGTAGGTAAATATACCATCCTATGGGATAGTGAATTTGAAGGGGAACAAAAGAATGATGAACGGATGGGATGATGTTTAACAAAAAAAGTCCGATACAGATGAGGACCTTAAGTTGTATCCATCAAAGTTCACAAGGGTACAAGGTAGGCCCAAAAACTAGTTATAAGTAAGGTGAAATAACTCCTTTTATAGCAGGTTATAACTCATGTTGTTTATGTTTTTTTTTTTTAATTCATTTTCTTTATGGCCATTTCAATGGGGTGAAACTGACTCCACTCCAAGGGCCCACCTGGTGACATCAGCAAGCCTTAGGACTGTTTGAGTTTAGTGGGACAATTTGACGTTGAAGGAAGGCACTTTTCTTTTTGCACATAGATACCTATGGTGCACCAAGAAGATGTTATGATTCTTTTCAAAAAAGAATCCTCAAGCATAGAAAACATGAAACTGAAGAACATCCTGAATTCACTACATTGAAGAGGAGAAAAATTATACCAGCAATGTGCAATAACATGTTGCTTTGGATTCCATTTTAGAGTAAGGAGTTTCCAGTGTAGAGAAAAGAAGTTCACGTTTACATGCAACACATCTTGTGTTCGGCTCGGTCAATATGAATTCCGGGCGGCTACGTTTCCATCCACGATATCACCTTTGCACTTATTATTAGCTGGTTGCGATGAGTAGAACTACAATTTTCAAGGGTGTAGTGTTTTGATTGTGAGTGCTACAAGCAATACATGATCGCAAACACAGATATGAATCAATCGTGGAACCAATCAGCAGATCTATGACCATAACTTCGATGTTGCGTGATGTTTGTTCCTGTAAAAAAAGCTCAGGTGATGTTTGCGAAAGATATCCCTGCGGGTGATGTGCAAACATACTTGATTGAATATCGTTGTGATACTTCCAGAGGTGACTGGCAGGCAATGGTGAATGGTGTTTCCAGTTTGCGGTTGATGGTTGTGATTGGAAAAAGGTGGAATTGGTACGTTGAAACCCATTGTACTGTGTCCATTTCTGGGAGGGTCACCCTTCAAAACATCGACGTTTTCGTTTTCTTGTGTTGCCATCCATTTCACGCAGCTCCAAAGAAGCATCCAAAAGGAGGCAGATCGAAAGTTGCACACCACCGTGTCCGAACAAAAACAACAACAAAAAACACACAGCTTTAGAACAAACAACTCCATAACTAGGTGGTGATTTCAATCATTTCTTATTTTCCTCCCGGATCCCTGGGGAAATGATTCCCAATTTGACGTGCGCATAATTTTTCAAATGGGTGGGAAAAAACACCAACTAGATTCGACATGCGGGTGGAGATTGAGATCAATTTTTTTTACACAAAAAAACTGGAAAAACCTTCCCGAGTGGAACCCAGAAATTGCTGAATATTTGGATCGATGTTTTCACCTCCGTTTCCTTTTTGTTTTGGGGAGGTACTTTCAGTTGAACCAGCCGTTGAGTTTTGCAGGGGTGTATCCGCCTCCCTGAAACTAACTAACATATAGCCCCTGAAAATTGATGGGTTGGAAGTTGGAAGATGATTTTTTTCCTTTTGGGATACCATTTGTTCAGGTGCTATCAATGTTAGTTTCAAGGCCCTAGGGATCCTGGCTGACCGGACCTGAGAATGGTGTCATTGAAACTAAATATGCGTTTCGGTGTTGGATTTTGTTTCTTCCGCGGCTCATTTGTTTCGCTGTGGTTTTTTTTGCTTCAAAAGTTGCTGTTCGTTTTTGTTGTACTGCCCAAGGATTCAACCACTTCTTGGTGCGTGTGGCACTTCAAAAGGGAAAGCTTTATACCGTGACGTCCCAGGCGAAAACGGTGAAACACACTGATGCAGAACGGTGAAACACGTCGGTTTGTTGGATTAGTGATGGACATACCCAGAGGATCCATGTATGGTATATTTGCCTACATTTACCATAAAAACCAGCCAAATGTAGGCAAATATACCAGTCCCATGGATCCTTTGGGATATACAATGATGAAGAGGTGTTCACTCCAAGTTTGGGAGGATGACTAGGATTATTTGAGAACATGAGAGTTGGGTTTGTATTGTTTTTTCGTTGCTACCCTGGGAATTCATCAGATTTTTTCAGATGATTCCTTGCTTTTTGTGAGGAGTAAAGTATCCCATTACACTCAGCCAAATACCACTAAACAATATATGGATGTTTCCAAAAATAGTCGTACCCGTAAATCATCCATTTTAATAGGGTTTTCCATTATAAACCATCCATTTTGGGGTACCACTATTTTTTGGAAACACCCATATACCACATACTATACCAAGTAATAGTGAAATGATTCCTCCCAGAAGATTCGACAGGGAAGCAACTGTTTAGTTGATGAACTAGCGTGGTTTTTTGGAACTCCGGCATGTCCAATAAAGCATATATGTTAAAGTCTTCTCAATGGTTTTTAAATGTAACATTGCCATGTTTGAACACCAAAATCAGCAACTTGCATTTCATCACTTGCCCTAGGTTTCCAAACACCTTCAAAGGAATCATTTGGAACCCCAAAAAACCGACCCTAAAACCTACCCTTTTAAGTCTTCTCATTGGTGTTTTTCTAATTTACACTCCGGTAGACTAACATAGCCATGGATTTTGATGGTATGTATGAGGAAAGACGGGGATTGTCCCATGGCTATGTTAGTTTACCAGAGGGTACATCTCATCATTTGAAACCTAGATGGACTCAACATCTGTTTCGGAAACCTCCCCGGAAATCGTTGACCAAACTCGACAAAAAACCAAAACCTCCAGGCTCCGGAGGATCAATGGAAAAGTTTGGAGGAAGCAACACGTGCCAGTTTCGAATCTTTCAGGTGGCGGGTTGCATCGAAAAAAACCTGGGTCAACGGTAGTGGAGGGTGGGGGGGGTGATATGTCAATATACACATATGGGGAATAGATGGAGGATGTTGGTGGTAGGGTGGAAGTAGAGGAGTTTTTGATATAATGATAATGAACTTCTCAAGTACTGTCAATCCCAAAAAATAGATCCGCTGGTTTATAGCTTCGGATGCTGAATTCTCTAAGAGTGGATGTATTTTTCGAACTTTCGATTCACTGTGCCAAGACATCTTCCGATGATGTTTTTTTTCATCATCCAGCTGGAAGATGCTGACACCCTGATGCTGAAGTAATACACCTGACAGGAGAACTCCCATCGATGCTTTGATATTTACCCGACCAGTAAATCTAGCATAGTCATATTAGCAATCCTCCGGTATCTTTTTTGTGCAAGCTATTAAAATATGCTTATAAGTGGTCTAAGGTACCATTTGCTTCAGACTTTCTAGCAAAAACCAGCTCAACCAACCTATACCCCGGGGGCGCAAATTAAAATCCCTGCCAATTCAACACAGATGGTTCAGGCTGGGTGCTTGATTAGCCTTTTCACCGGGCGACGAAGCATCCCATCGTTTTTCGGACGTGGAGTCAAAATGGTTGCCGTGAAACTGGCGAGAAGAAAAACAAAAAGAAGGGCGATGGAAAGAAAGTGAACGCCTTGTTTGTTTGCTGTGTTTTTTTTTGCAGGGGAAGTTGGGGCAATGAGATGCAATTTCTTTTAGTGAAAGTGGAAATCATTGAAGTCATTTGTCACGAGAGGTCAAGCGTTTCAATAGTGTTGTGTGAGTGTGAGTGAGCTGCATGAAAGGCAGCCTGAAAGATGTTGTTGACCTACCCAGAAGATCCATGTATGATATATTTACCTACATTTGGTTGTTTTTAATGGTAAAATATGGTAAATGTAGGTAGATATACCATCCATGGATCCTATGGGCTATATTTTGTCATCTTACATCTGGTAATGTGTCCAAAACCCAGTGTTTTTTATGGCCCTGCCAAGATTCGGCGAAAGTTTCCTGGCAAGTGTCGGGTGCCCTTGATGTTGAGACATCCCCATGTGATACGGATTTCGAAACCATGATTCAATGATGATTCCATAATTTCATGATGATTTCTTGATGATATTCATGATTTTATGATGATATTAATGATGAATTCATGTCTAATTTTCCTTGTTCTCCCATAACACTCATGACATAAAGTTCTCCGGCCCAAAAACGCAATTTCTCGCCAGGTCTCTGAAGAACAAATGTTGGTGGAAGCTTTGAGGAACGCACCAGCAGGCAACCAGCAGGAAATTCTCCAATTTGACATGTATCACAGATTTTCTACAGGTTTCAGGATGTTAGTTGACCTAGCATCGAGAAGAATTGGGAAAGTGGTTTGACCTTTCTTACTGGCAAAGCTGCAGAAAATGATAGGTACTCAAAACCATATATTTTGATTTGTTTTGCAGGGATTTGAAGGCGACAAATATTTGGAAAGTAAGAGCTTAATCATGTCACACATGCGGCTTTCTGGGGATGCCGGGATGCCATAATATAGTGATATTTAAACTCCCACTGTGGTTCCCTGCAGTAGGGCTATAGACTCATCGGATTTCCCATCATTCAAATGTGAGTTTCTCAGTGTTATCCCCATAATCATAAGGAGGTTCCTCTTTTTTTGGTTGTTTTTAGCCGCCCAGATGCTGGATTTGTATGGCATATTTACCTACATTTAGTGTACATGTTTTTGCCATTCATGTGGGTAAATGTACCACACCCATGGGCATATTGGGTTGTTTTTTTTTGCCCGGAATAAAACCTTGCTGCGACGACGCTCCGGTTACCAATCCACCGCCACGTTCTGAGAGGCCAACGCTTCGCAGCTCTTTGCAATCTCCGGAAGGCCAGCGGAGGAGCTTCTACGGTGTTGATGTAGAACCAACCCGTTTTTTTTAATAACGGAATTTGAAATGGTAAGTTGACATCTTATTAGGGGAGAAAACGGGGGAAAAACAGCATTGGTGTTTGCGATGTCATTGTATACTTATTTGTACATGCTGTTGATATTGTTGATGGTTTCAGGTATTTTCGAATACAGTTGCAAGTTCCTTTTACCTTCTCTGAAACTAACAGTTCGCCCTTGAAAATAGACCTTCCCAAAACGAAACTCATCTTCCAACCATCCATTTTCTGCAAGCTGTTGAGTTTTGAGGCAGGGTAGACATGTTTTTAATGTTTTCAATGTGTTTTTGTTGGCGCAACTCAACATTTTTAGCTGGGTGAGTTCCCCATCCCAAAAGCACCCGTCGACCTAAAGATCCAGGCGCTTGCAGGCCTGCGACCACCGATTCAAGGAGTCTGGGGCCCCAGAGGGATTTTTAGAAAACAAAACCCCCCAAAAAAACAGGGAGTCCAAAGACCAAACTTTGCCCATTGGTAGTAGGGAATCCTTTATATGAATCATCCTACAGACCATTCTTTGTTTGGTCTTGGACTTCCAGAGAAAATCGATACAAGGTGGGCAAATACACGATACCCAGTCTGGATGGTGGTTTCAAATATGTTTTATTTTGACACCTACTTGGAGAAATGATCCAATTTGACTAAATATTTTTCAAATGGAGTTGAAACCACCAACAAGCCAAATATCCAGCTATAAAAATGGGGTGAAATAAACCCCTGCAAGTAGGGTTAAAAGTTAAAACTCCCCAAAAAATACCCCTTTGATTTTCAGGCCAATTTGTTGAATCAGGGGCTTTATAGTTCTCCATTTCGAACCCATCGTCTCGGGGGTGTGGTCACCTTGTCACCTGCATCTGGGGCCCACCTGGACAAAAGTGCAGATGTTCACCGAGGTCTTGCGGGCTGGTGGTGCGGAAGTCTTGGTTAGTACCTTACGTACCTTGCTGGTCGCAAAGGAGATATACTGTACGCTGAGGGTTCTTGGATTCTTAGATCTGACGGTCAAAATTCCATGTTAGTAATATGAAAAGAATACAAATGCTCGATGTTTTCGGGTCGATCTGGTGAAAATCACACCCTGGATCGATGGGTGCCATTTGGCATTACCCGTGAACTGTGTAATTACCTTATATGACCTCAAATATACAAGCTGGGTGCAGTAGATTTTAAGTTCTTTCCATGTGGTAAACACGACCCTTACTATTACCACTTGTGAATTGCAGTAGTTAAGTTGTTTTTCACTGCCAATGAAGGCTGATTCGCCCCTGGTTGTTAAGGGTATATTATTGCGGATTATAATAAACTCTCTATCTATAAGGATCCCTATTCAACAACCAGGATTCAATGGAAAGTAAGGGATCCCAGGTTTTATGACCGTGGCTCAGGGTAGGAAACCTTCAGCGCTAACCTTGAAGCTCCCTAAAAAATGGATTCATCAATCCATTCATTAGTACGTGATTAATATCTACCTGGTGGCAACTCAAATATTGTTTATTTTAATCCCCACCTGGGGGAATGATCCAATTTGACGAGCATATTTTTCATGAACTACCAACTAGATAACCATGGGACTGCTAAGTCCCATAAGTAGGGCAACGTGGGACCCGTGCCGATTGGCCTTTTCATGGCTTATAAATGGGGGTGATCCTAGCTACTTGCCAACAGAGGTGATCCGGACCAAGTAGGTGGCCTTGTTAGCATGGGGTTTTTCATCATCCCTGAATTTTCTCAGTATTTTCAGGGAATGATCACATATCCCACCTTGGGAATAAGGAACATAATTTTCAAAAAGTGCCTTGGGAAGGGATATGTTAGTTCCCAGGAGGTTTTTTTCCCCACATGAATACAAGACATATAAGACGGATAGTTCTTGCCTTGTTTTGAGGGTAATATGCCAGCTATCATCTTCCAGAACCAGCCAAAAACGAAAAAAAAAGGCAGGACCATTCATGGACATCTGCTGGGTTCAATTATTAATCCCCCAGATTTGAGAAACTAGCATGGCAGATTACGAATATGGGTGTTTCCAAAAATAGGGGTACCCCAAAATGGATGGTTTAAAATGAAAAACTCTATTAAAGTGGATGATTTGGGGGTACCACTATTTTCGGAAACATCCATATGATCCCAAAATGGCTGGCAGATTGTGTAGTGAACGTCAACCTTATCCAGAGATGCGATATGAAAAAAATTGTGTAACGGAATGTGTTTTTTCGCCACATTGACATGAATTTGAGGGGCCCTTCAAGCTTCTTCGAAATGGAACTAGGGAACACTGGGGGATCACCATCTTTGCCATGTTTGTAATGTTTGGGCTCCCAAAGTTCTTATTGAAGAAGATAGATGTCACGTGTGTCTGCCATAAGCATGTTGTAAGTTGTATATTTCTGGATGAATCTATAGTGATTTCAAGTGACTTCACCACACAAGGGAGTTTGAGGCTAAGGGTGATTTTGGTGAATTATTTTGAGAATTATTTCGATTCCAACTAATTGAAACGATAATAAATTGTGACATGGATGTGTTTTCAACTACCATATCCCCTACTCATATGCCCCATGTATGGAATATTTACCCACCTTCGGCTTGAATGTATGCTAAATGTAGGTAAATATGCCGTCCGTCCCATGGGTCGCATCTGGGCTTGCAATTGAGGTTCGACAGAGGGCAATGCTGCAGCTCAAACGGAGGTGGGTGGTTGTGAGGATTTCTTTGACAGAAGATAGCCGTTATCTTTCGTCGCTTGGTACCCTCCCGAAGTTTAACATAGCCCCCGAAAAGTTACCTTCCCAATAGGAAAGTTTTTTTCCAACCATCATTTTTCAGGGGCGAGCTGTTAAACTTTGGGAGGATAAATAGCGTAACATCATGAGGCACACCTTTTCACTTTGCCAAAATGACGATCATTGAAGAGTTTGCAAGGTAAATCTAATGAACTTATGTTGGTTTCGACCCATTCCAGGACAACACTTTCTTTTGCTGCAATTGTTCAATAAGTAGATGTTATAGCAGTTGTAAGATATTCATTGGTGCTGGATATTACCATGAGTGTGATTCACAATGGCTTTAGCATCCCTTCAACAAAATACTAATTTGGTGGTCTATACCCCCTTCCAAAGATGAGTGAAAGTAAACCATCCTCGTTAAATTTTGATTTTTTTACTGCCCAATACCGCTTGGGTTGACATGATATCAAATGTGTATTGCCAACAAAAAAAAGCCGTAATCTCTTAGAACATCCCACAATAATCTCTTTTCAAAACAACCGTTGTTTTTCTTAATTTCTTGATGAATTTCTTTTCATCACGCACAATCGTCATTTGTTTTCCTGGTTGAATGTAACCGCGTTCACGTTCAGCCAACAGTTGATTTGGAAGGCTGCTTGGTGCTTGGTGCAGTTGGCTAGTGGAAGCACGGCGCAAACAAAGCAATTGGTACAGGCCGGGAAGGACTGGATATCTATAGGGCCTAGGTGGTGGGTTTGAAACATGTCTTCATTGTACCCCTACCTAGGGAGATGATCCAATTTGATTAATATTTTGTAAAAAGGGTTGAAACCAGATGAAACCACCAACTAGATATGATTGAGGTGGTGGAACAACTAGTGTGTTTGAAGAACACAAAAAAACATAGGTGGTGGGAATTGTTTCAGTCTTCAGCTTTAGAGATTTAAAAACGCCTCCGAGAACTATGTAAGGTCTGACACATGGTCAAGGTATTTTTGGTGGTTTTGGTGGTCAAGGTGGGGGAGGGAACATATTTGTACAATACATATGATGTTATGCTATATTGTCCCATATGTTATATGATTATTTCGTATTCTGAGATATTATATCTGTATGTATATCATAGTTATTTATTTTTTTTCACCCTTTCCTGGTCTTCTATAACCAACTTAGGTTTTTTGCATTTCCCATTACGGATCCATGGGACTGGCATATTTACCTACATTTACCACAAAAATCAACCATTCATGTAGGTAAGATATGCCATACGTACCCTACAAATCCAATCACTTTGTCAGATGATGATTGGGATGTATAATCACCTTCGAAACGCATGGTATTTAGGTTTCATTTCCATTCTCAGGAGGTGATTGGATCTGAGAACCATGTAAGGTCTGACACATGGTCAAGGTATACCTACATGAATGGGTTGATTTTTGCGGTTTTCATGTAGGTAAATATACCATACATAGATGCCATCAATGGTACAGGTTTGTTTTATCAATGGCCTTTTCACCCTTTCATGTGCCGTTTTTGCTTGGTTCACCGCCGCCTCCCCAGCCTCCGGAATCTCGCCTCGAAGCTCAGGTCAGTGTGTGCAAGGCAGCTTTAGAAGTGCTACAAAGTTCAAGAATGGCTACCAGGCATGTGACTGAAGCTTTAAGATAAGGCCTAATTTTAAGGAACACATGGTGGTTGATATGTGGTTAGTCATCCGAAAAATAAGGAAACATGATGGTTGGTAATCCCTTAGTAAGGCCTTTGTTTCCAAGGTGCAGCTACCTCCCCCCCCAAAAAAATCATACATACCTTTGAGAATGATTGGGATAGATGGGATCATGATTTTCCGCTCAGACCCTGGAAGATTAATACGGAACCTACAAATCACCCATGTAGACAGGAAAATGATCTTCCAAATCTCCATGATTATGTTCCATGTTAATCTTCAGGGGTGTAAAGGGATTATTTGCTGTCATTTTGTTCGTTTTCAAGAGTGATTTTTGTTCCTACCAGTGAGTCACACATGACCAAAACAACCCTGGCACTTTCGGAATGTCTGGAGTTTCTTATACATGACATTCAACTGGCATTGTGCTACCAGTTGAAGTATGAGGATTTGATTCACTTTCACTTTCAAATTGGGGAGATCCTTAAGGACTGCAGAGTTTGATTTGGAGCCAGCCTTCCTCTGTGTTTTTTTTTGCTGTTCCAGTTCGGAGCTTTGTGGCTTCTTGCTGCAGCTCTTGGCCAATGTTTGGGACACCCTGAGGGTTGACACCCAGATACTTACAGGGGCGAACAGCCTATTTACCTACAAAATTGGGTAGGTTGTTTGGGTGTACTTGTAGGTAGATATACCATACCTTGAGCATTTTGGGAAAGTTTCGATGCTTCCACGAGAAATTCATTGATGACATACATATAGCAAGCCATTGGGCGACTGGGGTGATCCGAGCTGAGCTCAGCGGGTTGACTGGTCCTTGTGTAGTTCTATTTTTGTTGGTGGGATGATTTGTCCTGCATGAAATTTCAACTAACTTCCCTGCTATGTTTGTTTTTTGGGGGGATGATTAGTCCTGCAATCATGAAATTTCAACTAACTTGACATCACCCAAGAACATCAGCAAGACTCGCGCTTGGTAAGATGCACGGCCCTGTCCGGTCCTGGCCTTACACACAAGTGTTCATGATTCTACTAGCCTGTCCAAAACTGTTATGTTTCTACAATATGGAGGGTGCTTGATTGCATTTGTGGTGTAGAAATTCATAAAATACTATATGTATTTTTTTCTTTTCCATGGGCCATTAGCAGTTATGGCACCTAGTTTTTTGGCGTTGTGCTTGACTCCTTCACTGTTGGACATGGCAAATCATCCAGAAGTTTGGATCACTTTGTTTGCTGTTTAGGCAACCTTTACGGGCACATGCTGATAAGTCTCTAGATAGGTTTCCATGCCCATCATTACCCATACCATGTATGGTATATTTACCTACACTTACTTGATGTTTATGGTAAATGTAGGTAAATATGCCATACATGGATGCTATGGGTTAGGAATATTAGGATACTTATAAGTGACCATTACCCGCATGGAAACCGATCTTTCCTATGATGTCGGTTTCCTTTGTCAAATTTCATTGGATCTATGATGCGTCTTCCACTACCCTGCAACTAGGTGGAAGGTAGCAGGTATTTTGCAAAACAACCCCGGATGTGTCGTGTTGCATGCAAAGAAGCTTGGGAATATGCCGTTCATCATAGCAATAGATACTATCCCGGGAGACATCCAAATACATCCTTTTTGGTGTTTTAGGTATGTTTTGGAGGTCCAAAATCGTCTCAGGAGGAAAACTTGGATGTCTAGGGGAAAAAAGATGAAAACTTCGAAGTCTTGAAAGGTCGTAATTCAGAACTTCATACATGGATTCGTATGGGTTACTAGGTAATGGTTTCAAAGATTTTTTATTTTTACCCCTACTTGGGGAAATGACCGAATTTGACTAATATTTTTCAAAGGGGTTGAAACCACCAATTGGGTTAGATTATTTCAAGTTGCTGGTTTTGCCATGATATACATTTGCCAGCTCTCCCGGATAAGGTAGCGGGCGATGTCGAATCCTCTTTCCGGGATGGATTGTTGGATGCCGACATTGTGCGGGACCCGAAAAAACGGTGATTTCTGAAAAAAACGTTCAACGGTGTCATCCAAGATCACTTAAAAGAGTTTGATGGTGGTCAGTTTTGAAATCACTCCCTAAGGATCCAGGCTCACCGAAACACCCTGCTATTTGCAAACTCTTGTGTGGGAAGGATGTGGAACTTCAGAAGAATTGCAGAAACCCTTCCTTTGCTGGTTCCCAGAAGCTGGCTGCTTTGAAAGAGAAAGTCCAGGATAGTTTGAAAAAAAGTCTTGCAAGCCAAGAACAAGAAGATCCTCTTTTTGAGGATCCTGGTGAGAGTGCTGGCAGTGCTGGGAAACAAAAAAGAAGTTTGCCCAAGTTGGAGAATGCACCTGAAACAATCACTGTTGATTTGTATGGTGTGGATGTGGAAGTGCTGGCTCCAAATTCTTGGAAGTGTTCAGATGTCCATGTTACTGAGAATGGTAATGAAACCCAAATACTTTGCGTTTGGGAGGTGATTGAAGATCCCAATCACTCTCTGAGAATATGACGATTGATGCCTAGGGGATAGTTTTTTTACTATTAAAAGTGTTCAACCCCTGCTTGGAGTGATTGTATAAACGTGCTTTGTTTCTACAAAAAAGGTCGGAAATGTCTAGTGGAGGACACAAAAAACTACCAATCTCAACCGGTTTGCTGAATCTTTTCCATGGATTGCATCTCTTGATGTAACCAGACTTGTGGTTGAGTTGTATTCTAATGGATTTCAAGTTTATTTTGCCATGGAATTAAACAAATGGGTTCATGATGTGTCATGACTATAACGACCTTACTGCCAACCAAATCCTGAACAAACATACTTTGAAAAAATGGCTCCCGCTCCCTGAAACTAACACTTCGCACCTGAAACTAAGGTTTCCCCTAAAAGGAAATTGATCATCGAACCCAACAGTTATCCATTTCCAGGGGGCAAAATTGCGGCTTTTGTTTCGGGGAGGGTTTCGTGCATTGAGAGTTGTACCGGGGACCCCCCCAACTCATAAGTATGAAAAAAACACATACAAGGTGGGCCCATACCAGTTATAAGGTGAAATAACCCCAGTTTTCCCCATTTATTTTGGGCCACTTCTAAGGGCTGGGCCCCATTTCACTTCCATTTTTCACAACGATCGGCGGATCGACGGCCCACCTTTGTATACTTCATCCCTGAAACTAACAGCCAAACGCCCCTGAAAATAGGCCTTTTTACCCCAAAAGGAAACTATATTTTATTCCAACCATCAATTTTCAGGTGCGATGTCTGTTAGTTCCAGGGATGGTAGCTACCCGTTTGCCGTATTTTGTTGGCCCATGTGTTTTTTCTTGAATCCTCAGAACTTGTGACTCCATGACTGGGTCCGGTTGACCCGTGTCATCTCCAGCCGCCATGGACCCTGCAAGAAGCATTCTCAAAGGGTTTGTAAGGAGTTTTTTGGGTTTAAACTCTTCAAAGTTGATGCACATTCCGAATTCCAGTGGTTACATGTAAAAGATATATTGAAGTCACACAATTACAGTCAACTACTATGTTATTTAAATAGTTATTACAACCTATATGTTTTGAATAATCTATTCACATTCTAGATACTGTTAATGGTTCAGAAACCCCAAGGCCAACCACCTGAGATATGTTTTAAACCCTGTAAATAATGGTAGATCAACTACCTTAACTCCACAACTGGTGAGTTTTTTGCGGGATTTCTGAACCAACCATCAACTGCACTACTCCTCAGTTTACTACAAGGTGGGGTCCCTAGCAGGAATTAATTAGCAGTGACCAAAACCCTGGTTAATTGATGTATAGAGGGGATAGAGGGGACTATACTACCCAGTTATATGGGGATTGTAATAAGCCACTATAAGGATCCCTATTAAACAACCAGGATTCAATGGAATGTCAACAGGGTTTTGAACGTTGCTCAAATGGACTTAACTTAGAACCTTAAATTTTCACGGGCGAAAATGGGGTGAAATCTCACAACCCCGACTTGTAGAAGGGGTCCCATAACTTCAAGGAATAGAACGGACGGTAGGGGTTATTACAAATTATAACGGTTGGTTTCCTTAGGGAACATTACCCATAGGATCCATGTATGTTATATTTACCTACAATCTACCATAAAAATCTACCAAATGTAGGCATATATACCATACATGGATCCTATGGGTTAGGGAAGATTAGGGAAATCACCACCTCCCGCCTTAAGAATCACGAAACTGTTGATGGTTCAGAATTCCCAAACAAACAACCACCAAATTTGGATGTGTTTTTTTAAACCCTGAAAATGTTCAACAAATTTCAAGTACCAAGCTCAACTGGTGAGTTTTTTTTCCGGATTTCTTTTCAACTCAACATCAACAGGACCTGTTACTTCCAGGGAGGGATTTCACCCCGTATTTTGTTGGCGTATGTTGTTGGCGTACCTTAGGGCAAAAATGAGGGAAGATCAGATTA
>DF242559.1:0-41447 GCA_000507305.1 Breviolum minutum Mf 1.05b.01
GATTTTTTTGCTGTTCTGTTTTTGGGGTGCTGTTTGGGGTGAGGTGTCTGCTTTGGTTTCTGTGTATGCTTTGGGGTGTGTGTCTGCTTTGTTTTGTATGTAAGTTTGTATGTATTGCTTGTAGGTATGCTTATGTAGATGCTTGTATGTAGTTTTATGTATGCTTGTGTATGCTGGGTGTGAGTTGCGCGGGTCTTTTGCTGGGGCGTGGTCTTCTCTAGCTGATATACATTTTCCTACTCTATATGCACAGATTCCAGTGCTGTGGAAAAACCCGACAATGCCCAACGTCCAGAGCGCTTTTTTATCAAGGAAAATGGATCATCCTAATATCACCAAGCTCCTACATGTGCAACTGGGACCGCATTTTTCCTTTGAGTCGAGGTGGATGGTGACGAAAGGATGCTTCAAAATTGTTTGGCCCTTGCTTGAGAAAGTAAAGATGTGTTCCAAACCCTCAATATCAGTATCCCTGGAGGTTTTCTGGAAGTGTAGTTGATTTGATTGGGAGGATTTGCTCGTCGCTTTGATCGTAGTTTTTTTTGTGGGAGTGAAAGCAATTGACAATTTTTCAGGTCGGCGGGCAGTTGGACATGACTTACCCCAATTGGATGAATTTGTATTGTTTCGATAGCATCTGGGTCTTCGGATCAACGGTTATGCCGCCATGCGGCATGTATTCTTCCAACCCTCTTGTTTGTTGCAATCTCATGCAATCTGTATGATGTTTTAGTTATGGTTTGGGACGTTCCCCCACCAGTAACAGTCACCACTGGTTTCATGACATTTTTTCATAGGGGATCCCTATTAGTCATTTAGCATTCATTTGCCACTTTTCGTGACAGAACATCCCCAGTTATTCATCGTATATATGATTCTAGCTGTTTATATGAAATTGATTCATGTTGATTCTATCTGCAGGAGTCATCAGGAGTCAACTGCGGGAGCGTTTTGCTGCACGATGTGATATCTCCTTCACCTCTTCAACCAATCAAGTAGTGGCATTCGCACGGTTTTTTTCCTGTGCAATGTGCTATGCAATGTATAAATGCGTGTTTCCATTTTTTGTGTACAAATACTGGAATGATTTGGAATGAATATTTAGATTATTTAATCCCTGTATATTAATGTATATATTTTTGATATCTATAGAATCATGATTCTGTATACATTTTTCATACCATCCTGTTTGTATAACCATGAATCAATCATCATATCTCAGCCTTTCATAATCTTTCATCATATTTCCAGGGGTTTTTTGCCATGCTAGGAATAGCAGGATGACCCAATGTGAAGTCTTTATACGCCAGGTATGTCAATGAAGGTTCCTGTCATTTAGCCAGGGCACTCAGACATGACAAACGTCAAACGTGGGTTGGTCACGATTGCTGGGTAATCCACGATTCATGTTGCAGGCAGTTTGTTGGTGGTTTCAAACATTTTTCATTTTCATCCCTACTTGGGGAAATGATCCAATTTGACAAAGGGGTTGAAACCACCAACTAGGTTTGTTGGTGGTTCACATGCTGCAAGATATGAACGGCTTGATTTGGCATATGGAAAGGTTGGGAAGATGAAGACGCATAGATAACATGGTTCACAGTGCTTGTTGCACTAGGTTTCTTCAAGTACATACCGGATTATATTTGTTTGTTTTTCACATATATATATATATATATTTTTTTTTAAATAGCAATACGTTGGTGCATGCACACGTGACCCACCGATTCTGGTGCATTCTGTCAGTTTTGTTAAACTACATGTGCAGAAATGAAGGCAAGTCGATTTCATCCATAAAAGAACTTTGGGGAACATACACACATCCAAAGTCGTTGATCTCCGCATCCTCGTGTTGTTACCTTTCACATATATTACTTCCAAAAAAGCTCCAATTTGTTTCAATGGATTTGTTCAAAAACCTCCTCCTCCCTTTCAAAAAGTAGCAGTTTCCCATACAAAACCCTCATTGGGAAAACGCTTCCCGTTTAGACTCGTCTCGAGTCTTCGTCTCGAGGTCATGGAGCTGTGCGGAGGTGGAGAGCTGTATGATCGTTGGTATGATCGAGGCGCCGAGAACACGTCCAGCCACGAGCATTCACCGGAAAGTCCTGCCGTGATTGGTGGTGAGACCGACTCAAAGATCTTGTTTGAATTGTTCACCCCGATTTTATTGGGGGGAAGTGATATCCAATTTGATGATTTTCAAGTTTAAATGATTTTAAATGGGTTGGTTCAACCACCCCCGAAAAACGTGATTGAAGAATTCAAGTGTTTTGGATTGCTTGTTTTTGTTTGGTTTCATTGGATGGAAAGTGGATAGTTACCTTCCTTTTGTAGTTCGCATGGTCTATGTATTTTGTTGATTTGCTACGTGTGTTTATTTATGTATAGTTTTATATACAAATCATATATTTATGAATTTATTGATGCAAGAAGCTGTCTCAGAAAATACGGGAAGCGTATGATGGGTCCCTTTTGCTGGGGACATAGTCGCACTAACATATCCTCATGTCCGAATCTTCACCATCAACATTATCGTCACCGACATCATCACCAGCATTGAAACATTCATCATCATCATCATCATCATCATCATCATCATCATCTGCATTTTCACCTTCCTCTTCCACCACCACGGTCCCATGGTTGGAGGCGTTTTTACAGAGGATGAAGCCATCATTGCTGTGAGGCCATCAGGGGTTCCGCTACCAGTTGGCAGTTTGAACGTAAATCTTCAAAACTAGGTGGTACTGTTGATGGCTGAAATCCTGCACCAGTTGATGGGTAGTTTATCGATTATTTACAAGGTTTTATATCTGCCAGGTGGTGCAGGAGTTCTTCCATCAACAGTAGGTTGATATGATATTGAACCCTAGGGATCCATAGGAAGAATACTTTGCGTTTTGGAGGTGATCGTACACCCAATTATCCTCTGACAAGGTGATTGGATCCCACGGGGAAGATCCATTCCTCAGAATGTAGGGGTTGAAAATTATCAAAATGGTTGTTTCTAAAAGGAAAGTCTTTTTTTCAGGGTCCATGTTTAAGGTTGAAACATGATTTTTTGTGTCAGTACTCCTACTTAGGGTGTTTAACAGTATTTTGTCCCCCTAGATTCACCACCAAAAAGGGTACCCTCCCTGAAACTAACATAGCCCCTGAAAGTAGGCCATCCCAAAAGGAAACTAGTATTCCAAGCATCCTTTTTCAGGTGCTAAAATGTTAGTGTCAGGGAGGGTAAAACGTGAGATTCTTTATTTTTACCAATTTGGCCTTTGGTGGTTTGGGCCATAACGTCTTTCAAACCACCCCACTCAGGGCCCAACACTCAGAGGTCGGTCGAAAATGCCACGTGACCCACAAACTAGTATATGATTTGGTCTATCAATTTATCTTGAATGATATTCAATGATATTGATACAGTAGGTAACCATATTTTTTGAAGCGAGAACAAACGAAACAACATTCACAAGTAATATATTTGTGTGTTTCATTGTGGTCCCCCTCACTCTGCTTAAAAGTGAGGAGCAAAATGAGCAATTTTTTTGATGATCATTTTTTTCCCTACCAAAAAATAACGAGCCCAAGGGTCGTTCCAACCATCTTCCTCTTGGCAGGCAGATGTTGAGGGCATTGATGCTTGGCGTCATCGGGTTTTGGGATGATCCTTGAGGTCAGCCATGGCACCTGTTGTAGAATTTTTTGGCCAATTGGTATATGTTTTTACAAATGCAACCACTTGTTGTGGTTTATCTAGCACATATTTATATATAAATATATTTGTACTGTATTTAGATATTTATTTATATATATATATTCTTTATTTCGATGTTTATATATATATATATTCTTTATTTCGATGTTTATATATATATATATTCTTTATTTCGATGTATATATATATATATTGATTTGTTCATTTATGTCTCAATGCTATTTATCTATATCTCATAATTTGTCTACAATTTATATAGTCACTGTTTTTTTCTGAGTCACATATGGAAGCTTTTTCCCGTCACTTGTTACAAAAATTGGCTCCAGAGATCAGGGCCAGGTCTAGGGGCCATCTGAGTCCAGGTACCGTTTGCATGTGGGTGTTTATTTTTCTGGGCAAATTAGAACGACCTCAGCTGAGGTCACCTTAAATGGCGGTGAAATCATTCAGGTTTAGGAATTCCATTAATTTGCCCAGATTTTTTAAATTTTGGACTTTGGATTTTTTTTTCTCCCATAATCATGGTTCAGTGGAAATGGCGGGACATTTTAAAGGTAACTACTATTGGAGGGACCCATTTTTCACTTCCATGATTATGGGAGGAAGTGTACCAAAGTTGCAGATTTGTCCCCTATGCATTTTCGGAAACAGGTTGCCGCAGATGGTACCAAGCCGGATCTAAATTTTGGTTTCCAGGGTTTGGCGGCTTGTTTCAGGGCCGAATCTACAACCCTGGATGCTATTGAACTTGTTTTTGAACACTGCATTGATCTATATTGAGCTAAGTAGTGGGCATTTAGTTTGCGTATAAGTATAAGGGATGTTACAACATGTTTTAACCCATGTACACAGGGATTGTCATGTTTCGATCAGCCAATCAGCACAATGGACTGTGATAAAGTGTTTCGAACGTTGCTCAATAGGAATCTTCTTAAGTTAGCGTTTTGACGTCCAACAAAAATTGACGCCAAGGACATACCTCCATTGGCACAATGTTTGTCATCGTGATCTCAAGTTGGAAAATTGGGTGTCTTGTTGGGCGGACATGTTTTGTTCGCGGAACGCGATGCCGGAAAAAAAAGGCCGCTGATGGTGTCCGTGTAGTTTCTCTTCAGTTCTGTGGCTATTGGATATTGGGGGGGAAAAGATAGCAAAAGGATTTGTTTTGACCATAGCCCATTCGAACCTTTGTAGTTTCAATGGTGTCTTGAAAAATCAATTCAAGTTTTGACTTCAGATTGGTGAGTTCTTTGTGAATGGTAACAGTGTACACTCTGCAACTGTGCACCTCTTCCATCACCTTTTTACGCATTTTTTATCATTTTTTCACACCTTGGGACCGCCCCCTCCACTTGCTCACCATATATATGGACCTGGGAAAACGACCGCCCGACGCCGAGGTCTATAAAGATCACAGCGACCTGTCGTTGAAACTCATCGATTTTGGTTTTGCTAAGGCTTTTACTGAGGCGCGTCCTGAGTTGCTGAGGGACTCATGATGCCAAGTTTGATGGGGAATTCTACAGGTGGTCTATCAGGGTTCTCCACCAAGGTACTTAATAAGAAGATGTGTTTAGTTTTTTGTATATACTGTAGGTCGCAGGTGACAGCTGAGATGTCGAATCTGCTGAAGGTATATAGTTGTTCACGAGGAAAGGAAGTCATAAAGAGGTGAACCGAAGAAAGCATAGGATCTGAACATGTTGTCTATGTCATGCCTTGTTCATGTCTAATATGGTTTGATGGAAACCATTTAAGTCATGTACATCACAAACCTGGGGGGGTGATGATCCAATTTGACGAATCTGTTTATCCTCAACGATACGCAGATTGTATACATTAAAAAGGTGAACACAAAGGTTCCTTCAAAAATTGGCATCTTTGCCGGAATACCGGTGCGAACTAAAAAAGAAACTTAGTCACCACCATTTCTTTAGGCCAGCCTTATTAAAGCCTCATTCTAGACTTTGGATTTGGTGGGGGACCGGGATCATGGCAGGATACACCTATGACTGCCACATTGGGAACCATCTATTATATTGCTCCTGAGGTCATCAAGGGTTACTTGGAGTGTGATGGTTTTGAATGGAGTGTTGTTTGTGATGTGTGTTTTTTTTTGTTTAAAGATGGATTTTTTCTATCCTGAACTTGTTTTTTGAAATCCTTGCCCACTTCAAAGGTTGATTGTTTTCAGGTACTAAGTAGCCAATATATCACCAGTACTTGGGCTTGCCATGCCAGTTTTTGAAGTATGGTAGGCCGTTACCAAGTGCAACATGTGGTGATAAAACACTTGAGACGACCCCCAAAACTCATCGCTGCAACCTGAAAAGGGCCCCATTTGTTGGAAAAGGAATATATATATATATATACAAACACCACCATTTTTGGGGGGTCGTTCCAGCCTCAGCCGTTCGTTTTAGGGATGTTGTACCCTTTCCTTGTGGTTTAACCTCGTTTTTTCCCGAGGTTCCTACAACCAAAAGTGTGATATTTGGAGCCCTTCAGCTGCATCCGGTTGCGGTTTGGTTTGCGCGCGAAAACGGGAATGGAAGACCAACTCCAGCCCCACAGATCCTAGGGTGGCTTCAAATCTTTTAGTAACACCCCCGCCCCCCACCAAAAAAAAAACTGAATGAAACCTTGGGGAATATCTTTTCAATTTTTCAAGTTTGGATATGAATAAAGTATGAAAATGTATGAAAAATCATAATAATGTGAATTACAGACACAAAATAGTGTGCCATCCTTTCTGAAATGAAGCTTAAAACGTTAGTGCCTTCAAAAAAATTCAAGACTCATGAGCCGGCAGGTTTTTGCAACTCAAGCTTCTCCAATGAAACTAGAATTCTAGACCATGGAGTCGGAGCATTTGCAACACTTTATTAAATGTTCGAGACACGCTTCGGCATCCACTCATTAGTGTTCCTTAGTCGAAAATGTGAAGCTTGAGGCAGATTCTGGGTACTGTTTGTTTTTCCCGAATTCTTGGAGAATTTTCATAATAAAGACATGGCTCGGCTCCACATTCATTTCGGGATCATCTTTGGTTGGAAAAAAAACCTTGACTTGACGGTTTGACGCCTTCGGCCCTTAGGTTGCGGAATTATTCTCTATATGCTTCTTGCAGGTGAACCTCCATACTATGACACACACTGCGATGATTCTTGGCAAGAAATCTTGTTAAAATGTTGAAAGCTCCGGGAGTTTAGAGCAGTTGTTCAAATGCGATTTGTAAGGATGTGATTGAAGGATACTTTAATTACACAAAAACCGAGTTTGATTGATACTTGAAAGGTATCAGGTTTACAGGGCCATGACACTGATGTTGAGGATTTGTTTTTTTTTGGACCAAGCATATACATGTTTCTTTGGTTGTTTCTTTGTTTCTTTGTACGTTTGTGTTTGTATAGTGTGTTGTCCATTCTGCAGTTGTGAAAAATACCAGGATATATATGTATATATATACACCTTTTTTGTCGCTCTCACTCTCTCTGTCTCTGTCTCTCTCATGTGCTATGCATAGCACCCGAAAATGGATGGTTGGAATACCAGTTTCCTTTTGGGATGTCCTATTTTCAGAGGCTATGTTAGTTTTAGGGAGGGCAGATAGCACATGGGAAATGCATGGTGACTGTGATTTTTAGTGATCAAACACGACATCTGAAAAGTTCTTTGTTTCCATCTGTGACTTGGTTGGAATTTTGGGGTCTTTGCTGGAGGGTTAAGGGGGTCAGTATCAGTAGTACTTCATTTGGTATCATAGTTGTGATCAGTCTTAAAACAAACATCATGTTGAAATTCGGTTCTTGTAAGCAAGTTGGTAGGTAGGAATGATTTATATAACAACATGGACAAATGTTGGGACGACCTCCAGCTTCCCAACATGGTATTTTTTTCCGCTGAGGATTGGACCATGCAGAAGATCCTTCACGAGCCCTTGGATGTGAATGGCTACTTAGCATACGGATGGGAGGATGGCCTGTTCCTACTACCCCCCTGGTGTTTAACATGGCCCCTGAAAAATGATGGTTGGAAGTTGGAAGACTACTTTCCTATTGGGAAGGTAACTGTTCAGGGGCTATGTTAAACTTCGGGAGGGTATAGTTTAAAAGGCGGCCAAGACTTAAGTGGCAGAAGGTATGCTATTTGAGTTTTGATAAGGCATATATAATGTAGGAATTACAGCTGATACTGGTGATGGAAGAAATCCTTCACTAGCTAAGACTAGTATGAAGTTCACAAGGGATTTGGATGAGATAGGTAATGGCAACTGAAAACAAGACGCTTAAAACACATGGTGGTTAAAGAAGCAACTTCAAAGATGGTTTGGTGGTACATGGTGGTGAACAAAAACAAGGGCAGCCAGGATGGCCATTTTTTTTCTACAAAAAAACGGCAAAGGAGGAAGTGGGTACACCCCTGAACAATGAAAATAGATACCTGGATACCCCTCACCTTTTCCGAGGCCTTTCATGTTGGGTATCCGGTATCTATATGTGTGAGCGATCTTTCTGATTTGATGTCACGGAACTGGGAAAAAGACACAGCCTGATTTCCCTTATCAACCCAAAGATCATCAAAGATCTAATAAAAAGTTAACTTCCTGGTGATTCAAAGTGACCTTTTTGGGATGGTTAAGTGACCCTTTCAAGGGGTTAAGTGGCCTCCAACTAGGGGATGAAAAGGGCACTTTGAATCACCTGGTTCCCATTTTTGACAGATTTCCATCCCTAAGGAGAAGCTTGGGATACCATCTCTCCGGAATGCAAGGACTTTGTGCATCTTGGACCTTGCAGCAACCCATTGACATGGCCATTTATGGCGTGCCGTAAGACCTAAGGTAGATCCCTATATAATAGAAATTGATGTTCCAGCATTTGTATTGTCCACTTCATATGATGTGAATCCTTTACACAACCGTTCGTAGTTATTATAGTTTGTGCTAAGAAAATTCACTTGTTTGAATGCACGAAGGAAAACTTAAACCTCATGGAAGATGTCATATTTAGGATGATACTTGGACGCCTCCACCACAAAGCCACGCAATCGTTCAAAAATATCTACAAATCACGCAAGTATTTGCAATTTTTTCTCCAACTACCAACTGCTGCAACAAGTTCTGTCCACATATGACATTATGAGTCCAAACGTATTAATTATATCAACCCATGGACCCATGGCTATTGGGCAGATGGACATCTGGAACTCATGACCTGTTTGGGCCTTGTGGCCGACAGGTGCTTAGCACTAGACCGTGATGCCAATCGTCGACCCAGCGCCAAAGACTTGTCGAAACACTCATGGCTTTCCGATGGCGATTGGAGCTTCTCGGTAGCATCCCTGCGCGATTTTTTTTAGATGTCGTATCTATATATGGAGTCTCGGAAGTCGGAAGGAATCCAAGATCATCCAATATCATCCTGGAATTTGAAAAAAACTCATGGAAAATCATCGACTTCAGTTTGGACAGTTCCCAGCAACTGGTGCTTGTAACTCCACCGTTTGGACAATTTATTTTATGTCAGGGAGCCGATATTTACAAGAAATCAATTCAATTTCATGATTTTACCCCAAACTGTTTGGAGAAATGATCCAAATTGGCGAACTTATTGTTGAAATTGGTTTAAACAAAGTAGTTCTGGATGATCACAAAAATCTGTCACTGCATGGATGGAATTACCCCCCAAAAAGTAGTGTAAAAAGTAAAAAAAGTGATTCATTCTTTCTGGAAAAGAATGTTCATACCAAGAGATAGCATGATTTATATTACTTGAATAGATTGTCATACATTTTGATCAACTGATTCTTTAGGTTTACCCCGGTGGCTCTTTTTTAATGGGACACTGAAGCTCCCGAAAAAAAAAATCGGTCCCACCTGCTCCGTGAAAACAGGTCCCTCAGCAGACATCAGCAAGAAAGTTCTCCAAGATTTACGAGATTTCGCTTCCATGAACCTTTTCGGCAGTTGGGTTGGGAGATTTTGTTGGTCGATTCCGTTGTTGTTTTCATGGCTCATTCAGGCATGAAATTAATTGTGTGATTTTTGTTTATGAGATTTTATGTGGGGGGTGTGACATCTAGTTGTACGCGGAAAAGAGCTTTAGCAAGCAAAAACACACACAAACAAAAAAAGGGACCTAGATTTCAGGGTCCATTGTCTTAGTTCAGATTGATACATGGATTCATACGCGTCTCCGCCATGATGGTCAATCCTCAGTTTTCATCAATGTTGGTGGTCAATTTCATGTGGGTGCACCTGCGAAATTTAACATAATCGTTGAACAGTTGACAGTTAGCATCCCAAAAAGGACAGGAAAGTAGTCCATCATTGTTAAATTTCAGGAGTGCAACAAAAACTTCACCCCTATGTCAAGGTCAAGGGGCAAAATGGAGGGATAAAAGGAACCAGTGAGATCCAGAATCTTTGAAATCGATAGATAGATGATCCCAGATCGTTAATAACAGTAACAATGATGGTGGTTTCAAATATTTTTCATTTTGACCCCGATCCCTCGGGAAATGATCCAATTTGACTAGTATTTTTCAACTGGGTTGAAACCACCAACTGGAGTAACAATGATACAAGTCAGGATGCCTGCTGGCCCTGGATGCGACCGTGACCCACCAGGAATATTACCCTTCACTTTCCACTGGCATCCTGTGAGGAGAAGCATCCCAAGATGCAAGTCCTACTTGCCTATGACAATGACTTTTCTAACTCGGGAATCCCAATGATGTTTTTTGCAGAGATCCAGACTAATACTCCCCTGAAAACTAACATGTCCCCTGAAAATGTCGATGGTTGGCAGATATATTTCCTACTGAAATGGCCCCTTTTTAGGGGACATTCGTTCTTGTACCTTGAAAACGATCAAGTTCTGTACCAAATTTGTGGTGGCAAATCAAGGAATGTGATCAAACGAGCAGCTTTTGGTTTAATCGCAATATCTATGGCTGGCACGGATGACTTGCGAGTTTCCTGGTAGCAGGGAAGGTTGCGCGGTGGTCACTGCTGGGTGTCGCTTGGGGATGTTGCTAAGTTTGTATCACTTCTCTCTTGGTTTCATACGAAGCCTTGGAAAGTGAAAGCGGTTTCTTTTGTGCAACCTTTTGGACATCCAAAGCTAGAGTAGTTTGTTGTTGTCGTTGTTGTTGTTGTTGTCGTTGTTGTTGTTGTTGTTGTTGTTGTTGTTGTTGTTGTTGTTGTCGTTGTCGTTGTCGTTGTCGTTGTCGTTGTTGTTGTCGTTGTTGTCGTTGTTGTCGTTGTTGTTGTTGTTGTTGTTGTTGTTGTTGTTGTTGTTGTTCTGTTGTAATTTGTGTTGTTGTGCTGCTGCTATTGTAACTTGTTGCTGCCTGTGTGTGTGTGTGAAAGTACATGCACATGTGTAACCTGGCTCATGCTAAAAAGCTGCTAGACTATGAAAAGCTTTGTTGGATGCTGCTAGTGCTAGGAAACTTCCCTTTAGTCTCTGTATTGAACAACAATGTCATGTGAACATCGAATTCCCATGAATTTGGAAGAAAAGTCCGACTCCAAAGTGATATTTTATTGAAATTTGGACGCAAGGGAATGAAACATCCCAGTTCTTCAAGCTCGCTTGTGTTTTTTGTTAGAAGACTTCCAAAAGATTTTTCCCCATTGACTTCAAGAGAATATGTGCCTGATGCCTTTCTTGAGAACTACGATGCTGTTGAAGATTCTGGTCAAATTAGCTTGCGATCTCACACGACCTGGGCCCCCAAATGGTGGTTTAGTTTCAGGGAAATCTACTGTAGGTTGGTTGAATAATATAATTTGGCCAGAAGATTCCATTCCCGGCCATGTGGCATTCTTCTTGGCTGTCATGCATATCCAGGATTTGGAAGTTGAATTTCGGAAATTGGATCGCGAAGGCGCGGCCATTTAAAAAAAACGGTGAAGGTGACTGGGGTGTGTGTGTTCTTCCTTAAAAAAAAACATATGTGAGTTTGTTTTTGTCCCTTTGTGACAGCAACTCTAAGTAATCATTACGGTAATCATATGATATTCCATTGAGATTGATGGTTGAGGATTTTTTTCTCGTTCAAAGGAACATGTTCCACCGTTCCAGCGGTGCATTTTGTGTGGATGGAAGCATTTTTTTGTTGGCCTTGGAATCATGGCGGCCTATTGCCACCTTCACGCTGATGGTTGAGACCGTTCTGTTGTTCCATGCAGCCATGGGATTAGCCCTGCTGCTCAACATATGCAAATAAAAGATCAATGGAGATCATAGTAACGGCTGGATGTTCTAAGAAACCCAAACAAAAATATCCTTCCCTGATGAACGCGAACTATTTTTTTCTTTTCATTTACACCCTATATCCATGTTTCATCTACACTCCCCCCCAACACGCAAGGAATTAAACCATCCTAACAAAATGAATCTTGCAACTTACATGTTCCCATCAATTTCCCATGCCCCACGCAAAGCAAACAATGTTATGTTTAAACTTTAACCAGCTTGGTACTGTTGATGGCTGAAATCTCAAAGAACCACCTGGGATGGTATTTTTTGCCATGTAAAAAATGGGATTTCAACTACCAAACCTGCAATTTATTAGCCTGATTTCTGAACCATCAACAGTATGATATCTCAATATCAAATCAATAACTTGAAGTTATAACCCCCAAAAAATGAGGGTCGGTTGTAGGGTCCAAAACTTGCTTGGTTATCACCGTGACCTTTGTTTGCTTGGTGCCATGTTTTTCTCCACCTCGGTTTTTCTCCAGGCAGTGGCACGATCTTGAAATCCCAATTGGCCGATGCCTTCGTAAAACAACTCTCCATGACGGAGACCGAAGCACAGGCGAAAGACCCGAAGACGTGACTGGAGAGTTTTGGTGTGCCAAAAAAATCGAAGAAATGACATGAAGGAAGATCCTGTTGATGGTTCAGATATCCCAAACAACCACCTGGGATGTAAAAAACCCTGTCGATTAATGGGATAAACTACCCAGCAACTGCTGCAAGATTTGTTCCATCAACTGTATTTTGAGTATCAACCATTGGGCCAAAAAGCATCAAAAAGCCACCCTTGCCCAGAAAACTGCACAATTCTTTGGTGAGTAATGCCCTCCTGGGAACGAACATATCCCCTATCAAGTCACTCTTGAAGATGGTCTTCCTTTCCCAAGGTGGTTTATGTTAGTTCCCTGGAGGGTATTTGTATACGCGCATAACTCTCATGGCCATATATGGTACCTTGATGTCCTTTTCATCACCTCAGGACCACCCCGACGATGTCAGAGTCCCCCGCCAGGCTCTCTTCAAGAAGCTCGATTTGTCGGGAGACGAAGAAATCGAATACAGCCACTTGGCCCCGAATGCACCTTTTCTGTAGCATCGAGGTTTGGTGCACCGATTTTTTTAGCCCTTCTCCTGGCAGCATGTGACCATTATTGGAACATGGTTGCTTGGAAATGGAGTCCGAACCAACCTGAAAATCGAGTGTATTCTGCCGATGGCTTACCCTCCTTTTAACATCAAAAAATAGGGGTCTTATACCGAAGAGGAAACTGGTCTTCCAACCATTTTTCAGGGGCCATGTTAGTTTAGGGAGTGCATATTCCATCCAAATGGTTCATGAAGCAAGTATGGTAATTATGGTTCCTTTCGGATAATTTCCTTTTCCGTTTCGTTTTCTGAGTAAAACGATGATAAACGCTACAAACTCCTTCCCTTGATTCGGATTTGTCACTGGGTTGTCATTGGCAGTTGGTGCAAAAATCAACCAACATTGCCCTGGTTGATTAGGCTGCCCCCCATGTGGGTCCCATCATCCGGATGATCTCCGGTTTTTTGCCCATCTTAGATGATCCCAAGCTGAATTACTTTTCACTAAGGAGTTGTCTTTTTGGTATTTTTTGATGTGTTTTTTTTTTTAACAGGGGCAACCTTGAGAAAGCAAAGGAGATAGGGTAATGATGGGTAGTTGTGGTTAATGAGTACCATGTGTTTTGTTTGTGAAATATGCCATTTTGCTTTTCCTTTAGAATGTTACCTAAGTCGTTCGAACGTTTGCCCGTACCAGAAATTTCACAAACATCGGTACTACCGAAAAATTGCCAGTAAACTTTTGAAGCAAAAGAGATGCATGGGTTCTCAACCTTCATTTTTGAGTAGCCATAGTGAAACTAGGTGGCGGTTTCAAATATTTTTTAATGTTCATCCCCTATTTGGGGTTTCATGATCCAATTTGACTAATATTTTTCAAATGGGTTGAAATCACCAACTATAGGTGAAATTTCAGGGTTGTATGTCAATGTCAAGTTGCTGTCTTCTTTTTAGTATCCTGCTGCCATTGAACCGGCAAGTTTGCCTGTTCTGCTGTTGTTTTCGACTCGGAAAAACAGGTGAATTCATTGCGGCAGCGAATGGAAGCAGATACATGTGCAACGAAGCGTTGATCAAACAGGCCAGAACAACACGAGTGAATGATCAATCAACTAGGTGGTGGTTTCAAATATTTGTTAATGTTCATCCCTATTTGCGGAAGATTCCCATTTTGACTAGGAATTTTCAGATGGGTTGAAACCACCAACCAGTCAATACAAGCCCTGTTGAACAATGCAATTTATTGACAAAGGGTATTTTTGAGCCAATCTTTTTTGGTAGATTTGTCCGCCTCGAGAGGTGAATTTGCATGTCAACTGCTTCTCTTCTTCGTCATTCTTTTTCCAAATAGTTGGGTGATTTGCGGTGTCAGGTGATGTCAGGTGTTACCAACCCAAATTGTAGTTCATATAGGTCATAGGGACATGGATTGAGGGCGCTGGAGAGAGATAGGTCCTAGGGATTCTCCTGCTGTGTCACGGCGCTTTGGTTGCCTGGCGCTTCACCCAACACATCCGTGAGACTGTCCGACATGTCTGGGATTCTTATTTTGGAGGATTTCAGAGTGATGCTCTATTTCTAAATCTAAATGGGTGACCCAGTACTTACATAATTCATATACCAGAGATTGAATGGTAGAGGCCTCCTCTGTAAGAACTCAATATGAAAGGGAACAATTAAGGCTTATGGGCCGGGAATATGCCTGGCAACTCAACAATCAACCAGCTACGTATCATCAATGAATCATTGGAATGATTGGCTGCTTCATTCCACTCCTGGAAACTTACATTCACCCAGCACGGGGGTCTATTTACTTTGTTTCCCTGGTGATATGTATATGTATTTATGTATGATATATGTATGCAAGATAATGGGGGCAAACTATAACAACCTCAAGCTCACCTCAAATCTCAAACGTGGCTTTGTAAGAGAAACCTTCAACAAAACAACCCTTCAATTTGGGATGTATGAATCATTTTGTACATTTACCCAGTGGCTTACTAAGGGAAACCTTCCACACAACAACCCTTAAATTTTGGTTGGTGAAGGTGAATCATGATAGACTTACCCCCAGATTTTTTGATATTTTTTGCTTATCCAGACATGCGCGCAAGTTGCTCTAAACATCCAGGCCTTTCAGAGTTTGGATGTCGATGGAAGTGGTGCTATTTCCATCGAAAACCTTCGCCAGGTTGGTTTTTTTTGGTGGGCTTGGGAACCGGTGCAAGACGAGGGAGATGGCCGATTCTATCAGGGATGTTTTTTGCTTGGTTAATGAACATATAGGTTTGTATGGTTTGTATAAGCTTGAGATGATTGTGACAACCAACAGGATGTCCATCATCGTCAGCCAAATATGTAGTTGTTTGGTCATTTGCAGGCTTATTAAAAAAAAAAAACAGATCTTTACTTTGCCAAGAGGATCGTTGGGGCAGGGATACACCCAAAGTATAAAAACAAATTTTCCTATGTCAGGATATCCGAACCTTCCGAAAAAAAAAATCTTTACCCAAGGTTTTTGGTGACAAGTTCAATGGCACCACGGTGGAAGAGATCTTGGCACAGGTCGGCGAGGGGACCTTAGGCCAAGGGACCTCCTGAAACGTTACCATTTTTCTGCTGGGAATTTATTTGAGGGAGGCATTTCGGGGGTCCAGGTCCAGGTCATTGGGGTGTACAGTCACCTCCTCCCATTACCATTTTCAGAAGGTGGTTGGATTCAAAAAGTTTTTGGCAACTTGCCCGAAAGCAGGATTTTATTCCTCATCTGGCGGAAAAAGGGACTGAATGCCGAGGGGGAAAGCAAAAGACCATCAATTTCTTGTTTATATTTAAATCATTGGCTCTTCAAGACAGCTGGATTTTTCTAGATTATAAATTATAATGTTTTACCCCATGGTCAAAGTACATGGCACAGTCCCCAAAAGGTAGGTTAAGGCACGGCATATATAAGCCAATAACATGGTATTTGTGCCATCTACTTTTGCCCTGGTGTACTACATATTACATATGCATATCGTATATCTTGTTATACCTGTTCCCATTTGTGCCGTTAGGCCGTTAGGTCATGTCATCGGTGCTGTTCATGACACCTCCTATGTGTCACCGCTTTGACAGGGCATTGGCTCAGGGTTCATCTGAGTTGACATACTCATACCATCCACGTATGGTATATCTACCTACATTTAGTCGATTTGCATGGTTAAATGTAAAGGTAAATGTACCATATATGGATCCTATGGGATTTAGGGCAGCAGTTATTCAACCACTTTTCAGCAGGCCAAACAAGTTTGTTTTGGGGGGTGTAGTTCTGATGTGGATTGTGGCCAGACATAAATCATGTTGATGTATATAATAGATGCTTATGATATATGTGGGTTTTTCTTTGGGAAAATCTCAGTCCCTCAGAATCCTGCATGTACCATTTTCAGTTGGGTGAATCTTTATCGTATGAATATATTGTGCCCAGTTTAGTTCCGAAGAGCTCAACAAGACTATTTATCATTGAATTTGGGAAAAGCATTGTACATCCCCGAAAACTAAGATGGATACCCAACATGATGGTTTGGAAAAGGTGGACTCCTTTGAAATATGGCCATGTTGGATATCTATGTTCGATTTCTGGGGTGTATTTATGGGAATTATTTGTGTAAGGTCATTGGCTCGTATTGATTCAGTTACAAGACAAACAAGAGCCATCAATTGAGGGGAATTCTGCCTGCAACTGCCACACCGAAACAGCATCCCATGGTACCAAGGGCAAGGGGTAGTTGAAGATCACTTCAAAGATGATTTTCCGCGGGGGTATACTCTGGTAAAGTACAATGGCCCCTAAGAACTCGACCATTTGAAAATATGTTTGCTGACAAAGATGCTGGTTTTCCATGAGTGTAGCATAGTGTCGCCAGTATCAACCCATGTTTTTAATGCCGTGCCATCTAGTTCTTTACCTTGATGCATTCGTAGGGGAGGGTAGCTTTGGGGGGTGCAGGTGGACAAAGACGGGAACGGCTCCATCAGCTATGAAGAGTGGCTTTGGTTGCACAAGATGCATCAGGAAACTTTAAAACAGCCCAAAACCAGCCAAAAAGCCTGCTGAGTTTTACTTTATTACATAATTTATGGGTATACTCTACCCTGTAGAATCCCTCTGGGTAATTTATAAACAGATTAAGAGTAGAGGGTGGTAGTTTCCATTCTGCTGGGATACATTCCACTGAGGTTCGTTCAGGCCATAATGGAGTTACGGCCGGACGAGCATTGTGGAGATTGAAGCTTGCCAGCGAGTAGGTTTTGATGTCTTTTTGTAGCGGAAGAGAGTGTCAACAAAAATAGGTAAAAATAATGTAGAGCTCTTTATAGAGTTTGTAAATCATGTTTAGATATTTGGGTGTTTCCAAAAATAGGGGTACCCCCAAAGTGGATGGTTTATAATGGAAAACCCTATTAAAATGGATGATTTGGGGGTACCACTATTTTCGGAAACACCCATTTAAACAATCATAGATACTCGTACCTATGGTTTTTTGTTATATCCATTATTATGGGTTGATGACTTGCAATTTTGAAATTGCATATACTTTTGATTGACAAATCAAAAATGCAATGCACATTCTTTTGCATAGCAATGCGCACATGAAATCTTATTTTGTGTGCTTCATATATTTTCAGTTCTTATCCTCCTGCTTTGATGTGCATAGTGGCAGCCATTGTAAGTCGTTTAAAAAAACACGTTTCAACACACGATTTCCGTCTTTGAGGCTGGTAAACACGAGCATAATGAAAAAACCCTTGGTTGGTTGGGTTGTGTAGGGCATTATGCTACCCATTTATATAGAGATCATAAAAAGAACCATGATAAGGATCCGTATTAAACAACCAGAATTCATTGGAAAGTAAGGCCGTACATCGTCCAAGAATTTGTTGGGAGACCTCTCCACTCTCCCGCACTGTGAAAAATGATTTCCACCATCTTTTGCAAACGATTTTCGACTATTTGCCAAATCAGATGTCAAACAATATCAAATCAATAAACATGATATCTGAAGACCCTGGCCCGTTGTTATTTACGGCCAAGATGTGGAGAAAACACCCAACAGCTTCCACCAAGTTTCGAGAAACGAGGTGCCCCGCAAGACCTTAAGAAACGCATCAGTCACGCCTATGAGTTTACATCTGTTGGACGTCGTCATCGCGGGCAAGGTCACATGGCCGCCATGGTGCTATTGTTTGATCCTTTGGGGTTCCTGTTGTGGTTGTTTAGGGTATATAGGGGGATTATACGATCACCCCCGTTATAGGGATTTTATTTGATAAGCTCATGAAAAAAACAGTAACTGATGGAAAGTAAGGCTACGGGTTTGGCCGGTTTTTTTTTGGTGGCTCACCTGGGGTTATTTTGGGTTAACCTGTTGTAAATATTCAATGGGAATATTATCTAAACTTAGGAAGTGAGTTGTTTGTTTGATTTGATTTCCAGGGATCATTGATTCACCCATTTCATGGGAATCAAACACTGCAAATGCATGGTAGTTTTGAGGAATTTCCCCTTAAATAGTGCTTTTTTTAGGTTGGTAATATAATGACCCGTGATTTCTGAAGTCAACAAACTTTTGGAGTTGTTTTTGTTGAGAGATCTGGTGGTAAACCGGATGACTTGACCCTTCCAGTACATGGAGCAGGCATAATATATGTTCGCTTCATGTCTTCAGAATACAGGATGTTTTGTTAACAAACTATACTGTTGGTTTTTGGTAATAAACTTCGACACACGTATAATACGTATATATACATGTGTGGTTTTGCATGCATGAAGCCATCCCCAAGATAGTACATTAACAAAACACCATGTTTTTTTTTGTTCGCCCCATTCCTCCAACATTAGTCATGCCTTCGACAAACATGTGGAAACAACATGAAACAACCATGAACAACCATAAACAACAAAAGCCCAGTAGGATCCATGTATGGTATATCTACCTACATTTGGTTGATTTTTTGTGGTATTCCTGTAGGTAAATATACCCGTCACATGGATCCGTAATGGGAACGGTTCAATTTGAGGTCAAAAGAAGAACTTCCAAAAGGCGGGGATTGTTTACAAGGCCTCTCAGCACTTCCAACGAGTACCTCGGTTCCAATGACTTTTCATCGTTTGTTTGTTGTTGTTTTTAGTGCGAAAAATAGTTCTTTGGATGGACAAATCACCTTGGTGATTCCAAAAACTGGAGAGGATATTGAGTGGTTTATGTACCAGTTGATATAGGAAATGCCTCTAATTATTATTGTACATGACTTTTAGAACTAGTAAATCCAAAGACATTCAAATACAGCATACTGTTGGACAACTCTCTTGTCGATCGCATATTGATTTTGTTGGACAATACTACAAGCATCAGAATGTTTGAATGTTCAACTCGGCCCCCAAGACCAGCACTGACTCTGGAACATCAGAATTTCGCGAGAATTGCCTCCTTTGGGCAGATGATAGAGTCAGAGTGTTTCCACCACAAAAGGTGGGTTGGAAAGTGGAATCCTCCCAGTGCTTTGGATTCGGGAGTTCTTGTCATTTTTGCTCGTTTGAGGAGGAAGATGTGATGTATTCGACTGGTGGCGAGTAATACATATACTCAGCATCACATGCGGCCTCACTCTCAACATGCAAGTGCAGTGTTTCCATTTCAGGATGAGGGTGTAACGATTTTCTTTCCATATGCACTTCACATGTTTTTATTTCAAGCCTTTACATGCCTTTACCATTCATCTCAATCTCACTTTTTATGTGTCACACAATTGGACCCTCAAATCCCAAGGGGATCAAAGTTGTGAAATTTCGAGGTGAGTTTACCCTGCAAAGATATACGCAGCTGGATAGCTGCATACACAAGACCTTCCATACCTCTTAGAATTTGTTGACACTTTTTGACATGATCATGTTCTATTAAAACAATTGCATGTTTTTGGGTGGCCTTACAAACACCAAAAACCATGGAAACATGAAGGTTTTTTTTGGGTAGCCCTAAAAAATATGGGTTATAACTTATTATTACTTATAACTTATAACCCCTAAAAATGTGAAGGACTTATGGCTTCCCATAGTAGTGGGGGTGTATTATATACCCGTTGTTTCATAAGGATTTCTCCCGGATTGGATGATATTTGTCTCTCTGAGGCACGAGCGTCTCATGGTCAGTTGGGGGAGCCCATGGATGTTGGCAATGAGCTGCACATAGGTCCATGGCTAGTCAACCCACCCCCCAAACGTACCCCCCCCGGAAATAAGGCCTTATTGAGGGCTTATTAACCATTGGTTTCCCTTAAGGCCTTATTAAACCCATATTTCTGGCGGGGTACGGTAGCGGGGGGGCTGGTTGATTAGCCATAAAATATGGGAAATAGTTGGGTGGGGTAACCCTGCAAGCTTGTTTTTTTTGGTGCATGCTGAGAAAACAGCGTGATGCATGTACGTATATAAACTTAATTGGAAACGGAATTATACATATAGAATCCTGTATACATAATGAACACAATATAGAATATTATTGCATTTCTTATATTTGGAAACCAATTTGATATACACTTTACTTAGTTACATTGTGTTCATACATTTGGAAATGTCTCAGGACACGAAGAATATGTACAATTAATATGTATGATGGAGAGCGAGAGAGAGAGAGAGAGAGAGATAGTCCCGGCTTAGTCTACGAGACGGTAACCCTGGGACCCTAGAAACCATCTCAAATCATACCGGGTATATCCTGCGTAGAATGGAAAGGTAGCTGTCCCTAGGGATCCAATCACCCAACGTCGGAGGATGATTGGGGTGTACAATCAGCTCCAAAACGCAAAGCATTTAGGTTCCGTTACCATTCTCAGATGATTGGATTCCTACGGTGTGTTTCAACTTGTGATTTGGATGATGTTTCTCCCAACATGCATATTTAGGGATATTGATCGGAAAACAATATGCTTGAATTCAGCGGGAACACAATGATTCAATATCAGGGCCGTATCGAGGCACACATACAGAGATCACATCATCAATCACTCACTCAATCAACTCAACCAACCAATCAAATCAATCAACCAAATCAATCAATCAACCAAATTAATCAAATCAAATCAACCAATCAACCAAATTAACCAAGTCAAATCAACCCATCCATCCATCCATCAATCAAATCAATCATTGTTTGTCACCTTTTTTTCCACATCCCCTCAACCTTCGCCTCGGTAAACCTCCAAGGCCACCTACCTTGGGCCGTGGTTGGCATACTCCCGACATCTCGAGGTTTTCCGGGGGACGGTAACGTTTTCAGACCTACGTAGAGTTACCATGGGTTTTCGTGGATTTTTTCATCTATAAGTTGGGGGAAAATCCTCATGGATTTACAGGATTTTTTGGGATGTTTGTGTTGAAAGAAATGCTTCATAAATTCATAAACTATGATGTTGGTTGGTGGTGTCAATGTGTTTGGGGAAAATAATCCTGGAATCATAATTTTTCGAATGGCTTGTCTTTTGAAACATACTAGATACTAGTTCAGGGAGCTTCAGGATTGCCACCTTCCCTTGGTAAATTCGATGATTTTGCAGAAGAAGACCTCACTGCGGTCCTTTCGGTTGTTTAGGTTTCTCAGGGGTTGCTTGGCACCCCGGGTCGTATCTGGATAGTATATTTCCTTATGGATGGCTTGTCACATTTCGTCATGATAACTTCATCAGATCAATGCCTCGGTTTGAGCAATCAAAAAGGGCCCCTGGTTGTTTAGGTTATATAGGGGATGTGTACATTCCCCAGTTGTGTGAGGATTGTAATAAAGAATTGCAAGGATCCCTACTATTAAACCAGTATGATGGAAAAAGTAGGAGGTCATTTTTGGTGGCTCACTTGAGCCCCTGAAAAATGATGGTTGGAAGATTATCCATTCGATTTGGCAAAGGTGACTTGTTTCAGGGGCGAGCTTTTTGTTTCAAGGAAAAACTAAAGGAGTGGAGAAAAGTTGCCAGATTTATACCACCTGGAAAGTAGATGGCGCAAATCCAGGGTATTGGTTTATCATAGCTCCTTACTAAGCCACCTTTTGGGAGTTGCGCCATCTACTTTCACTACCATGCATTATTTTATTTGGTTTGAAACATTTGTGTAAAACCCTGCCTGAGATGATGCAAGTTGACTTGCGCATATCTTTGTTCAATTGGGAAGCCATCAACTACACCCCGAAAACCAACATGGAACCTTAAAAAGGCCCCTTGGCAAAGGGTAAACATCTACAAAACCACCAATGTTTGGGTTCCAAGTTAAACTTCAGAGGTGTAATTCATTGGGAATACATCACATACATTCAAATACTCATGTAAAGATTTATTTTTTAAAAACCAAAAGGGCTAGTTTTTTGGCCACTGGTTTGGTTTAATAAGGCCGGCTATTAAACCCTTATTTCTGGGGTGGCTTCGTCAGGGGAGGCAGGTTTCCTGCGACCCGCTCTGGGTCCACAAAAACCAGGCACTGCAGTCGCGAGTTCAGTTCGGAACCTCAATGAGCGTAGCATTTGGTTTGGGAAGGGGATATAAAGCTAGACCCATACCATCCATGTATCGTATATTTACCTACATTTGGTTGATTCTTAGGGTAAATGTAGGTAAATATAGCTAAGAGACCCCAATCCCGCGTACCTTCTTGTAGAGGAATGTTCTCACGAGGACAAGTTTCAAAATTAAATAGAACTAAATATACTTACTTATATATACTGTACTAATCATACTTGGTGGCTTTACCTATTTATACTTGGTGGCTCCTGGTAGTTAGTAACTAAAGCTTGGTTATAACCAAAACTAACCTCATTACACTTACTAACTAGTTACCAACTACCATGATCCACCAAATATCTATACATGTTATCTCTATTCATGGACTTTGTCTAAAATTCATTACACTGTCATGTCAACTCACCTTTTGCCAGCCCTCTTTTCCTGCGGAAAACACCATGGAATTTGTGGTTATGCAGCACCTATACTTGACCAAAAAGGGGTACGTACCAGAGGGGTCTCTTACCTAAATATACCATACATGGATTGTTTGGAATATAAAACCTATGAAACCATTGAATGGATTGGCCTGAAATAACAAAAAATGGCAGTGTTTGGGTTGATAGTTACTACTTGCTGTATTTGTTTCATGATCCCTGAAGACAGACATAATTCCCCCTTCATACAATGTTGGGCTTCAGAGTTTTTGGTATGATATAAGCAGGCAAAAAATCCGAGCCCTTCAAGACATACTGGAAATGAATTCACATAATGTAGATATTTATAGACCCTAGGGATTGGGGTGTACAACCACCTCCAAAACGCACAGTATTTAGGTTCCATTACCATTCTCAGATGATTGGATTCCTATGGTGCGTTTCAAGCTAATTTGGATGATGTGTCTCCCAGCTAGACTTCTCTTACCGAAGCTTCTCTCAGGATAGTCTTAAAAGTCCAGCAAAGTGACTTTTTAATGGGCAGGCATCATATCAACTGCCCTTTCTGTTGGGGAATCCAACAATGTATTATATATATATATACAAAGAATATCAAAGAATGCAATTAGACATTTTGCCCTGTTTAAGGGTTAGTCACGTCCAAATATAATGACCCCTGTAATGACTTTTTAGAGGTATCTCGTTTCCCATCTTCTACAAGCGCCGTTTCCGTTATGAGTCGGGGATGGCTTTACCAAGGATGTCCAGGTGAGAAGATGTTCCTCCCCGAAGTTCCACAACAAAACTGACATGAAAGATGAAGATTTCCTTGTTCAAACTGGAAAATATATACATCCTCTCAACATCCAAGTTTTGTCTTCCATATGACATCCCCCCCTGAAAGTTAACGGCTGGAACCTCAAAATTACCCATTTGCAAATGAAAATCATCTTCCAAACCTCCGTTGTTGCGTTCCATGTGTTTTTTAATCCCAAGGTGTAGGTACATATAGTTTTGGAGGAATGTAATTTAATGTATAGCGTCTCGTTTCAACACATGGATGTTTCCGAAAATAGGGGTACCCCCAAATCATCCATTTTAATAGGGTTTTCCATTATAAACCACCCACATACCAAGACATTCCATGCGTTCCATGTTCCAAATAAACAGGCCTGGACAACGCTCAATACGCTGATTCGCCAAAAGCTCAGAAATTCCCGACAGGTTGGAACCTGACGACAAAACAAAGACGGAACTGAAAAGTGAACGGATCATTTTCCAGAAATTTGATATCCAAATGTCATCTCGATTTGTTGTGTTCAAGTTCAAACCGTTCATTTTTTTTGGGTTTGTATTTAAATATATATCAATATATTTTTTGAATAGTTTGCAGAAGTCTAGAACATGTTCCTTCTAATCAGCCAATTGTTGAAGCTTTTAATGGCTTCAACAAGAAGCGCTTCATCATATGTCCGACTGCTTCCTGAATGCTTGGATGATTGGTACATTGTCCCAAGTTTGCCAGTTCCAAAACTGGCAGCCTAATTTTGAGTGGCCGCTTCCCATGAGTCCTCTTGATAGCTGAAGTCATGATGAAAAGCAGCCACAAAAACTGTAAGTTTTGTTGTTCTGAATAGTAAGGTTTTTGATTTGGACCCTCACTACATGTTTGCGTATGCTTCAAACGGGTATCATTCCACTGACTCAAAACAAACATGTTTTTGGTTTGATGGAAACTTTCAGCAGGCACCCCATAGTGCTCCGAAACAGCTTTATGCCAGTGCTCGCAACCAATGACTCCTTTCAAGATTACATTTGTCCCAACCTTGTCTAACAGCGCAAATTGGAAGACTGACAGCTTACCCCTCAAAGAGGCCGGGATCGCAAAGCAATATGATAGTTTAGCTAATATGATTCTATGACAGGTTTGTTTTCAGCTCCAATGTTGCACCGTCTTTTGCTGTTAGTTTTAGGATATTTCATGAAACATCCCTTTTTGAAATTCATTTCCCAATGGAAGAAAAATCTCAAACCTCGGTGTAAGGGAGCGATTCTGTCAGCAACAACCTTGTGAGATGATGCTGAATAGTCAATCCAGCTCCTAAAAGCAAAACATATAGTTTTTCTGCTTCATATGCAAGCCTTGTGTGCTCCTTGGTGAACAAACATATGGAACATGGCAAAGCATAATGCAAGATGATGTAAAATGTATCTATTGACACTAAAATATTTTAACGGTTATGTAGGTGGTAGAACACTAAACTAACTCGAACCCCCCAACCAGACGTCTTTGAGAACTGACATGCATTTGTTGAAGATGAGGTTTCTTTAGATTTCTCCAAATTCCATGGTCGATGCCCTGCCTTTTGTGGTGTCCCCTTTGCATTCTTCCGTGAGGTCAGAACATCGTGGACTCAGGCGGAGACTGGGTAGGGAGCAAGCATTTCTTGCCCCTTTTTGGTGTGTTTTCATCGTAGGTGGTGCTTTCAAATATATTTTTTATGTTGATCCTGGGGGTTTCATGAGCCAATTGGACTTTTGTTGGCATATTTTTCCATATATGGGTGGTGGTGGTGGTTAAAAACCACCCAACTAGAAAACCATCCCCCAGAGAAAATCCGTTGAGCCAGTGAATTCCCATGAGATCCACTGAGCCAGGCCGCCCACTCTGAATCGTGGATGGCATACACCAGATATCTCTCGCCATCCCAGTCGAGATTTCAGTGTGGAGACTCGGGTGGTGCCCTTGCATAGGATTTTGGGGTGAAATGTCCGTCCCGTTTTTTGTGGGGAGGGAAAAGGGGGTGGGCCTTAAAAAAGATCACATATGCGCGCAGTGTTTTGTGGCACTGAAATTGCATGTTTTTTTTTTTTCTCGCAGCTTTGGTGATGTTGAAGAGGAATATGATTGCTGCAAACCCTGTTTGAATGAATTTAAGGTTAGTATTAAATTAAACGGTTTTTCCTTCTCTAAATGAAGAACCAGTAGTAGAGTTTTCAAAAACTTGTTTCTTCAGTTCCAATGTGAATAGTTCGGGTTTTTTGGGAGGCTTCTGGATGCCGAGGCTTCACCAACTTGTCCCCTGAAGCGGAAGAGATGTTCATGGTTCAACTGTAGGTATCCTAATAGATCCCCCCTGAAAATCATTGAAAATCACCTGAAAAGTTGCCATTTCAAAAGGGAAATGGACTTCCAACATCTTCCATCAATCTTCACATGATTTGTCAGTTTTCGAGGACGTTTGGGACCCCAGAGGTCCCAAGGCAGATCTTCCCAGTTACCCACCAGCATTTTGTGAAAACCAAGGGAGTCAACACGTTTTTTTTTTAATGGGTTGTGTTTTCTTTTGTTGGATCTTGGAAAGAGTGCTTTTTTGGGGGGGATATATAGTTTCATGGGAGAGTATGTTGCAGATTTTTTTTGCTTCATCTACTTTTTATGGCTTACCCTCCTAAGCATCCCCGAAAAAGAACGAGATTAGCTTAGATTGCGGGTTCGAAGCTTTGCCTAGCACGAAATTGAGCAGTGAACAGAAATCGCTGGCCTAAATGTGTAAGAAATACTACTGTTGATGGAAGAAATCCTGCACCACCTGGGATGTATAAAACCTTGTGAATGATGGAATATTTACCATATCAACTGGTGCAGGATTCCTTCCATCAACAGTAGTACTATACTAACCTTGGTTTCAGGGACAGTGAACATATCGCCCACCGTAGTCCGTTCTCAGTCGTTTCATGGTGTCTCAAATTTGCTGAACAATTCACCACCAATCTAACAAGCAAAACACTCCTTTCTGGGCGATGGCCAGGTGCCATATACCTTGCCCCCATTTAGGCGTTTTGAAACTTTTTTTGCGTAGAAATCTGTTGTTGAGGTGCCCATACGCGCCCAACGGGACTGATATTTTTTGTTTACCTACTAGTTTGCCATTCTTTGATGGACAGATTTGGATCTACCACAAACCTCCCATACCGGCCGTATGGCCGACTCGTCCATCAAGCCGAGCCCATCTAGGCGTAGAGCAGTTATGAGGACGGGCCATTGAGTTCAGAAGGTTTAGCTTTCATGCAGAATTCATAGGGGATATAGTGAGTGATACAAAATCCATTTGTCCTCTTGTACTATCTAAAGAAAATAAGAGCATGTTTGTATTTGAAAAAATATATAGTTATATTTTTATATACTTTCAGCATACGCAGGATACCGTCCGCCTGTATTTGTTTACCAAGCATACAACCAGACATACCAACCATACATGAATACTATCCCAACTATACACTATGTGTTCTGCAGTAGGAAATGGTATGTCTGAACCAAGTGGTGAGAACAGTTATGAACAAGCCACCCAAAGACTGAGCGATGGTTATGAACGATTTCTAAGATGGTTTTTGGTATATACATATTCTTCTGGATAGTAGTGTCTAGAAATACTGTATCCCAGCTGGTTTGTCATAATGTAACCCATGAAAGGATTTTTGCATAAACTTTCAGCTTCAAGAATTGTTACCTTGCTTTTGTGATCCTAATTGAATACAGTCTACATGTGATATAGGTCAAAAGAGTTGTAATTGCCAAGGGTTTAGTAGCCACAGTCAACACTACAAGGTCAATTGGGAAGTGGGGTTTCAGGGGCACAACTCACGAAAGGTGGATCAGAAGCGTGTGGATCAGAAGCAGTCGAAACTCCATATAGATGCTGGCTGACAAAGCATACAAAACAGACTCTTGGGCTAAACCCCGTCGTTTTTAACCTGTAGTTCTGGACAATTGAAATTTGCCAACCAACATATGACCAACCCCCTCATCCATAATGGTATCTTTTAGATTCTTTTAGGGGATTGGGTGAAAGAAATCCCCCTCCAAATTGCCCAACCCAATTCTGGTTGCAGTTCTTTTTTCTACACTACTAGTACAGGGCTTTGTGTGGATATTTTTTCCCACCATCCCACCATCCGGCCCATGTCATCCGGATCATCCCCCAGGGCATTCGGCTCTAGATAAGGCTGCGCCTGTGCTCTCAACCCATAAATTTTGGGGCACTACAGTAGCACTATTGCATGTCCTGTTGTAGGTTTCTTTCAACACACAGGTTCCTACAATCAGTAGGTACACCCTTACCCTAGGTTAGAGAGAATCAAGGGGATATGAAAGATTTTATACCTCGAAAAGTCAAATGTACCTGAAAATGGGGTGAAACAAAACTACTTCTGTTCACCCCGAAATCTGGGGAATACGAATCCATTTTCACACATATTTTCATACTGGTTGAGTTGAAACCACCCACTTCTGATGAAATTGTCCAACCTTTTTTTCAAACCTGGAATTCGGAGGAAAAACACAATTGCTGGTGGCCAACCAACTCCGCCAAGCGTATTTGCTTGTTGATCAGGAGAACAGGTTCAGAGCAAAGTGAGCAGCGGGTTGTTACGCCGCTGTTTCTTTCTTTAGACTTTAGATATGTTACCTGTCGATTTCTGAAAGTGGAGGACGTCCATTGGCGCCAGAAGTGTTTTTCTTTTACCTTAAGTCGGGAAGTATGCTTGTTGATATCATATCTGCGGATATCTGAGGGACGACGGCCCACACGATATGGTGCCTGATATTTCTCAGTACAAATGTGTACATATGTATATTCATATTGATTTGAATATGTATTTTTATTTATATATACATGATATGTGTATATATGTCTTTTGATGGACACCTGATGGCGCTGGAGAGAGAGGTAGAGAGAGAGAGAGAGAGAGAGAAAGAGAGAGAGAGAGAGAGAGAGCGATAGAGAGAGATGTCTTTTGATTCTGAGACGTTTCTTTCAAAAAACGTGCATCGCATGGTTTTGTGTTTGGTATATGTGTGCCATTTCTTGTGCGTTTCAGTGGCCATGCCTGGATGTGTATGCTTGTCAGCTCATTAGTTTCCAGAAACTGGCATTATCGCATTCCACTATGATAAAATAAAGCTACATGATAATACACCCCTGAAGTACAACAAAGCCTCTGAAAAATTCTGAAAAGTGATGGTTCGAAAACTGGCTTCCTTTCACGAGATGGTAACTTTTCAGGGGCCTGCTGTTCATATTCGGGGGGTGTATGTACTCTACATCTTTGGCAGGCATGAATTATAGCTCCAGCATCGGGCATTGTGAATGTAGACTCGAAGATTAGACTAGCCTGAGATATTGAATCACTATGAATCACTTGTCAGATGGATCCGCCTTGTTACCAAGGGGTCGAACTAGGAACGCTTTAGTGACTTATGTTTCATCATTGTCAATGACCTGGTGCCCACCTTTAGCGTTTCATCATGTCGATGCCACCTTTTTTTCGAAAAAGTTCCCGAAGTCTTTTTGCGTCATTGTCCTTCCCTGTTTTTTTTTCCATATTGTCCCGGCCAGTTGAGGTGATTCAAAAATGGATGGGTCGATTTGAATGTGTCAATTGGCTTGTCAATTTGCATCAACTTTGGGAAGCATACAGAACTACATGGATATGGGTGATGGTCGCGATGGTCCGATGGTTGCGGGTACCTCAAAGAAAATCACCATAGGCGTGAACAAAAAAACTGTTTAGCACCGGGAGCAACGCCCCTTAAGATAAGCAACCAGTATAGTCGTATATCTAACGGAGTATTAATGGGATGAAGATCAAAAACACGTTTTTTTTTTGATGAAGGGCTCATCTATAAGTTAAGAAAGAAACCTCCATACATCTCCATTGTCACAAGTTCTTGCAAGCAAAATGGAGCATTAAGTTAAATTGGTATGACCATTCTGCGAACATGATTCAATGGTTAGTTGTTTAGTTGGTGGGTTGATGACTTACTATTCCCGATATTTTCTCAGTAGAGTTCCTTTTTCATAGGTTGATTTGGGATAGTGAACCATGAGCCGCCAGCTACTGATTGATTGATTGATTGATTGATTGATTGATTGATTGATTGAACAAAATCCTATTCCTTTAGTTGAGAATACGAATACGAATACGACCCTTTTGAGCCACCTGAACTGGTTTTTTGATTGCTGTAGTATGCCAGTTGCTCAACTGGTGGAATCCACAATCCGAATTGCAGATCGCTTTTGTTTGGTGACTGCATCGCTTTTTTGAGCGAATACAACACTTGTGAAGGCCAGCGTTGAAAGCTTCCAAAAAAGACCCCCCTTGGTTTCCCCGCAGCAAAACCCCTTCTGCAGCATAGACATTTGCATACAGGTTCAGTGTATGGGATTTTACTGTTGAGACTTTAGGCCCTTTTTGGCAATGTTTATGGGTTGGTTTTGTTTCATTAAGTTTTCGATTTTTCGCAATGGGCAAAACAAAACAGGTTATTTAGGGCATCTAGGTGAGTATATTACCCAGTCATTTGGGGATAACAAACCATGATAAGCAGCTCATCTATTACAGTAAACAAATTTGCAAAAAGAAGCAGTGTAATAGAAAATAAGGCCGTATTTTTTTTGATAAATATATGAGTTTCACTTTGGAAACAAGAAATTGATATGCCCTAAGAATCCTGACCCCTCAAAACTGGCTATTTTGAGGACCGGACCCCTGCTATGCAGGTTCAAACCCTTCCATTGGAGGGTCAAATGATCCTTAGGGTGGGCTAATACCCTGGCTTTTTCCAAGATGTTTTCCGTTCTCGGAATTTCTCGGTCCGCCGAAATGATTCGCAGCCTGTAGAGATCTCCCGCAAAATCCGGGGTGAACACCTGCCGTTGGGTCGCCTTCTCGAGAGCAACAGAAAAACTAGGAAATTTCAGGGAAATCTAGGTTGGTGAAATATCATAATTTGGCCAGATCTGTTGTTATGATGGATTACCAGATGGTGGCAACCAACTCAAATATCTTTTTCATGTTCATCCCTATTTTTGGAGAAGATGAACCCATCGATCCGGCCTTCCAGGTGGTATAGTATGTTCATATTGTTTGTATGTACTAGGGTGTCCATGGAAGTTAGTAACTAGTGAAACTAGTTGGTAAGTTGATTTATGACCAATTTACGGGACTTACAACCTACCCTATTATAGGGTTTATATAAAGTTTATCTACTTAGTACATCTAAGTACGATGGACATCCCAGTATACTATTTGCATTTTTCAGGAGATTGTATTGTTCTTGTTTTTTTTTAGTGTTGATGATTCAATGAGTAAAATAATAATGGCAAATCATGGCACCTGCAGATTCCATCCTTGCCAGATTTGATGCATTCAGGAGGAGATTCTGGATAACCATATGTGTGTGCTTAAAATGCATGGAACTGAATTAGATTCGGCAAAAAAGAAACGAATTACTGCACATATTTCTTTATATATATATATATATACTCAATGTATATGTATTTATATATATATATATATATCACATTGGGGGTTGGAATTCCACTTGAATTCCAAGAAACAGTTGTTTTTTTGGCATAGATGTACAACCGCTGGTTGGTGGTTTCAAATATTTTTTATTTTCACCCCTATTTGGAGAAGATTTCCATTTTGACTCATATTTTTCAAATGGGTTGAAACCACCACCTAGGCTTGTTTTGTGGCATAGATGTACGTACAACTGGTTGAATTTGCAACCTGTCGTTGTGTTTGGTTTTTGTTGTCAGCACCGACCATTTAACAATTGTAATGATGGGATTTCGGGAGTCAATTCGAGGTAGTCTTACTTTAGACACTTCTAGATATATATATATATGTATATTTAAAGATGAGGACCATTTGATTATATACAATTGCATGTCATATTTAAACATGTTTTTGTTTGGAAGTGTATTAGATATGTATGTGCAAAACTGGTCCACGATAGTTTGCTGAGTTATCTTAATTCGCAACTGGACTTTACCAGCATATGTTTGATTTTATTTCACATTGATTCACTGAGAAAGACACTTGGTCCGTTATTTGGACCTCTTAAAGGTGTTCATCCCTCTTTGCCTAAGCTGTCCAGTCCAAATCTGCTTTCCCCCTCCTAGCGCTCCTCCCAAAAGAAGAGTGGAAAGATGTTCAGTTTTATTTACAGTACTTAGTTGCTTGCGTATGTATATATATATATATCATACCCAAGAGCCCAGCCATGACCTAAAATTTTAAGGTCGGGAGAAACTCCTCAAACAAGGCCCAAACTCCAACCAAAAGAAGGGGCCCCATTTGGGTGATAATCAGACAACACTTTTATTAATCTTTTACTGTTTTTTTGGTTCCAAACCTTTGACTGTCAACGCTTCTTTTGGGGAAACCGTTGGAGGTGGAAAGGTGTAGGTTGATGTATAGGTCATTGCACCGAAGGAAAAAGTGGCGTTTCTTCCTCTTTAGCCACTTGGTTCGCCGATGAAACCGCGGTCTGCGGCAAAGAAAGCGAAGCGGATTGGTTTGGAAAGCATGCTTTGGAAACCAAGTCTCTTGTGTTAAACAAAAAGATGTTTTTTTCACATGGCACGAGGAAACCTACATTGTTTTTTATAGTCTCTATATTGTTGTTGATTTTCGTTTGATCTATTCCACGGAATCCAAGCACTTCTGGATGGATCGTGGTAAACCCTAACGTTTGATGTTCAGCTAAAAAGGTAACTTTGCCAGGGGTGAATCACCACAAGGTGTTCACCATGAAATATCTAGATTTGCAGCTGCTACAGAGGTGGTTGCAAATATTTGTTGTTTTTTACCCCCATCCCTGGGGAAATGATCCAATTTGACTTATGTATATTTTTCAAATGGTTGGTTCAACCACCAACCAGAAAAACCATGTTACTTGAGGGGTGCTTTCTGATCACGCAAAGTTGCCGCTGGCCTATACATTTCATTGGCCAGGGCTCAATCGCAGTTTCTGGCCAGGTGATGCCTGTGGTGTTTTGGGGAGCTTGTTACTACTGGAGTTGCCGGCTGCCAATGTATCATTCAGTTCGGGGCCCGTGAGCTATTGTAAATGAATAGAAATGGTATTGTTCAGACAGTATTCCTGTCGTTGTCCCCTTCAAAATCAGACAAATAATCACTTAAAAGGCTTTGTTGGTTGGTTCAAGGCCTTGTTTTTGTCGGCCCTCCATTGATGGTTACAAGTTTCACTCCCTTTTAAGGATGTCACAGTCGGTCAACCTACATGTCGCGGAGCTACGTGCCAATTGGTGGAGCTACGGTACGTTTTGGCTGCGGTGAACAACCGACCCCGGCAGCAACCCGCAACCCGCATGCGTCGCAGAACTTCGTGAATCGTCGGAGTTTTTCCAAATTTGTTGGAGGCAGCTTCAGGAAGGAAACCTGTCCACGAAAAAAAACATGTGGCTTTCCAAAGGCTGAGTTTTTCCACAAGTGTGACAATTCGAAGAAACTTTTGAATGGGGATTCATATGATGCACAAGATTCAATCAACAAGTGATACGATTCAATCAAAAGGCGATTCAATCAAAATTGTGATTTTAAAGATAATCAGGTTGCTGACACATGATACTTCACTTGACAAAACATGTCATCTTGCAATTTGAGCGATGCGTCCGGAATTCGATTACAGCCCTATGGCAAAAATCTGACACCTAGCACCTGTGCCAGCATTGGAAGGCTGGCAGTGGCAGACGAGACGGCATGGTTCTTCTCCTGACTTTTTCGATCCTATAGGATCCATGTATAGTATATTAACCTACATTTATCATAAAAGGGAATAGGAAACAGTAATTGGAACACCTTTGTTTAATTAAACTTCATGATTTTTCCTCGGTTTTTCTTGAAGAACGAGCTCGGGGCAGAATTCTGAATGAATTGAATGAGGTGAATTAATAGGGTGGTCACCATGACTGGCCAATTTCAAAATGGGGGACTCTAATTTGGGGGGGTTGTTGCAGATTGTTATAAACTAGGGGATCTACGAGGGACATTTGCATGAATACAATAATCCCGCCCTTTGACAAAAAGGAGTGGCTCTATTTTTGGTGGGTCATCCATCCTCCTTTGACATTACAAAACATACCGGCCAGTGACTGTTGTTCTATCCGCTAGCTTTCTCCACCTATGATGAGGTGAGAAGAAACGAACCCTTACTTGAAGGCTGTTGTTGTTGTTGTTGTTGTTGCAAGTCTTGGTGCTGTTAGCTCACTCGTCAGCTGTCACTCGTCCAACCTTTTCCTTTTTCGCTACAGAGAGCACGGGAGGGTCAGGTCCTGCCTATCCCTGCCAACCAGTTCAAAAAGCGTTGGAAAAACGGTCGAAAATGTAGGTTTTCAAACGCATAAATCTTTGAGATTTTGGCATCAGAAATAACAGAAAGATAAAACATGATAATTAGCACCTCATACCTGAGAATCTTTGATTGAAGCAAGTGCTGGAATCCTGGAATATTCCATCATGTCCTTTCATTGGCGTTGAAGACTTAGCACTGAAAGAATAACTTCCTGAGAACTAACATTTGGGGGATGTGCTAAAAGGCTGGAACCCAACAACCATAGGTTTTCCTGCTAAAAATGATCATCTTGGGGTGTTTTGGGGGTACCACCATTCAAGGAAACACCATGAAACACCCATATCCCCTTCCAGCCTGCACTTTTGAGTCGACGATTTCCTTTTTCCCAGGCGGAAATATGGACTCGTTCCGTGGAGGGTAAATTCAAGGTCAACATATAGTGTATAGAAACATGTGTCAGCACATTAAATCTTGAAATATATAGTATTTTGTGTGATGTATATTATAGTATATGATAGTATATGATAGATTTATAGCTATATATTATATATATATACATACATTTCACTTTCACCAATCACAGTTGATTACCTCAACATGCTTACAGTTGCTTGTTTTATTGGGTGTGCCATTCTTAGATCCTTCAAAAAACATCAGTACCTTCCCACAATTCACATTGTGATATCATATCCGATGTTTTTATTCGAAAAGAAACCGCCAAGAAGAGACCAACCGCTGAGTCCATCGCTGCTGGGTTTTTCACGGTCGTAGTAACAAAGGCGCGACAGACGCCACGTCGACAGTGGCAGCGCGTCAGGCCGATGATTTCCAACAAAAAGAAGCGGCCCGAGAGTTGCAGATCCCATGCCATAGAATTCATGGGACTGGTGTATTATTTACCTACATTTATTTAAAAAACATCAAGCAAATGTAGGTCAATATATGGAAATATGCCATACAAGGATCCTATAAACATGTTGTTTGGATTTTGGTCGCCAAGTGGCAGAAATGGTAAATTACCGATCCCATTCCAATAATTGCTTGGACAGAATGATCAAAAAAGTGGGATTTGTTGATTTTCGTTGGCGATTTCATTGGTTTCTTCGTTGCAATATTTGACAGTTTTGGAGTTTGTGTGTATGATACTTCTAGATTTCGGATCATGCAAATATGTCTTTGTAGGTGTTCATTGTGTTTAGCATAGGAAGTCAGTTCAAACTTGTATACTGTATAGTTTGCATATGATAGATATAATATTTGATTTGTAATATACAGTGAGTCATTGACGTATGGCAAGGATCCCCTACTAAAAATGCAAGAATCCAGGTGGTCACTGGTAGTAGGCAGGGGGGAGTATCCCAGGATATAATTAACAGACATATGTTTAGGCAAATTGTAGCGACCTCAGCCAACGTTATCCCAAATGGTTTAGTAAGGCAATCATTCCCCCAATTTGCCAGGAAAATTCAAGTCTGGGAATTACAGGAAATTTTGCCCAGTCCCATAGGATTTATTTATGCTATATTTTACCCACATGAATGGTTGATTTTTTTTGATGGTAAATGTTTCGGTAAATATACCAGTCCCATGGATCCGTAATGGGTATGTCTTGCCAAGTTTTTGCAAAGTCTTCCAAGTTGTCTGGTCTTCTTCCAAACTTTGCCGGGGGGTCATGAGCTCCACGCAGGTCATAGCCATCCATAAGAAATGTGGATCCGTTTTGGGTGGCATTCATCTCGAGGCCAAAGGGGCACTTTGAATGAGAGCAGGGAGCTTTGGAAATGGAAGGCTTGCTCCAAACAGCTGTTTGAAATATGTGTTTACAGTGTAATGTTGTTTAATTGTTGTGTTTATTTGAACTTATATACATTTACTAGGTGGTGGTTTCAAATAGTTGTTTACCCAACATTGCCCCCGGCTCCCCTTTTTCTACCCGTCACCTGGTATTTCAACGCGTAAATAACGGGGGGATGAAGGGAGAACCAAAGGCACTGCAAAGTTGGTTGTCAAACCTCAAGCCTCGAGGTTTCGGGACAAAGTGTGACAGAAGTGGTAGGGAAGCCCATGGTGAAACAGGAGGTTTTTTTCTGCGTTGCGTTTCTGCTTCTGAGCTTCTGAACATCGGGTTTTTCATGTAGGATCCCAAACTGAAAGGATGATCTCACAAAAAAGGCCCAGTTGTAAGGGGCAAGGATTGGGCTACGTTATACAACAGTAGGAAGTGCATGTTCTTGATGTTAGCAGAGCCAATGAAGGAAACCCGTGCATCACAAGGTTTTTAAACACTAGAGGTGGGTTGGATCCAAGACTGGATGTTTGGGTGCCCCATGGTCGCACCAGCAAGTTTGGAGCTTCGAAGTGGTTCAAGTTCCGCATTTTTGATGATGTTTCTACGTTTGTCCCTAAGGATCCAGATATGTCCTAAGAATTCGGGATTTCACCTATACTCCTATTCTGGGGATGGGATTGATACAATCAATCCTACTCGATCCCGGAAGGGTCTGGATTCTTGGGGTGTAGCATTATTTGGAAGCCGTGGTTGCTTGGTACTACAAGAAATAGGGACTATGCATGATTTTTGCCTTAGGAAATAGGAGAAATGGAACTACCCAATCAAATATTTGATCATAAAATTTGAGTTCTGATGGCAAATGGGTGAAATCAGGTTCAATAGAAATTCTAGACTTGAATGCTCTAGACCCACCAAAAGATAGAGGAACTTCACTTCGCGTAAAATACCCAAGGACAGTCCTTTGAAAGTCGTGGTGTAGTTGGACATCTCACCTTTCAATGCATAGTTGCTTCAATATCCTCTTCCCCTAAACTGGAGGAAATGTTCAACCATTTTGGACACATTTTTTGTTTCAATTAATCATGATTTGCTTCAGCCACTAGGACTTCTTTGAAGACTTTGGATTCATTTTCGTAACGAGTTTCCTGTGCAAACACGAAGCCCGATGCAGGAATTGTGGCAGATTTGGAAACATGTCCACTTTTTGATTGAAGGAACTTTGAGTGGCGAGGATATTTAATTTGAAGGAACTTTCCACACAAATTCAATAGAATTTCCAACCAGGAACAAAAAACCACTAAGATCGTTTGCAACTATCAAGTCATTACTCAGCTATCGCATTCCCCAAAAGAAGCAACAGTGTTACAGAAGACAAAAAAAAACAGATTGCTAAATGAAGTTGAACTGACAAAGCAGTCAAAGAAGTCAAATTGACAAAGACTTGTACCAGATTATTCTAGATTTTTTGGACAATCATTGGTCCAATAACAGAACCAAATGTTTATTTTATCTACATTTACTCTTCATTTATTTGAATCTCCATTAATCGATTCACCTATACATGTATATCTATCATTTGTTCTATTTATGGATGTGCCAAACACTTTTTTTTTGGTGGTCTATTTGATCTAGTCTAGGGTTCCTATATCTACTCCTACAAATCCCATATACATATGCATCTAATTATATATACATATATATATATATAAATGCTCTTCCATGGGAAATGTAGTTCGTGTAGTTCAATATTTCACTCACATGGAGCATATGGGCATTGCCACAAATGATCTGTGACAAGCATGGATCTCTTCAGGATGAGATGTCGACAAAATTTGCTGAGGTCGGTGGCTCCATGAATTTGACCGAAGATATGTCGGGCTGGCATTGATTGGTAGAAAACATGGGGACGGGAAGGGGGTGGGATTGTTGGTTGCTGATGTTTGTTTTTGTTGTTGTTTGTTTGTTTGTTTGTTTGTTGGTTGGTTGGTTGGTTGGTGGGTTGGTGGGTTGGTGGGTTGGTGGGTTGGTGGGTTGGTGGGTTGGTGGGTTGGTGGGTTGGTNTTGGTGGGTTGTTGTGGTTGTGGTTGTGGTTGTGGTTGTGGTTGTGGTTGTGGTTGTGGTGGTTGTTGTTGTTGTTGTTGTTGTTGTTGTTCAAGGTTGGGTGTGGTGTAAGGATGTGTAGGTGTAAGTTTTTTTTGTCACACTAATGCGGACGTATGGTTTGTTGAGGCAGTTGGCTTACTATCAGATTTTCACAACTAAGGATCTGTGTTGGGGAACAGGACTCAAGGCTTTTACTGTAATTCAGCAGAGAATGAATTCGTGGTTGCCATTGTGGGGCTTTAATGGCCGTCAAAATGTACAGCAATATGAGGTGCAACAGTTCCAGGCTCGTGATGTAGTTCAGTTAGCGGCTAACACTTAGATTTGTAGGTTTTTTTCCGGTGAAATCACGGATGATGTTGCTGCCAGGCTCCTGCAGAACTATGAAACCTACTGCGATCCTCGTCTCAACTACTCTCAAGCAATTGAGGTGCCAAACAGAAAAAGGGATGAGGCTGACTTTTGTTTGCATTGATGGTTTCATAACCCAAAATACAGGGTGGGAAAGCGATCTTGCTTGCAAAGATACATAATGAATATGGATAAATAAATTATGTTTGTTTTCCAAGTCTTGTTTTGTTTGGAGTCGAGGTTTGCACTTGATTTGTCCAGATATTTGGCAGGTCCCTTTTAACAACTATGGGAATGATAGTTACTGTTTACAGGAATTCTGCTCTTCTACCATTGCCCTCTTCACTGCATGTCAGACCATGACTCCATGCAGTCTAATTAAGTGATTTTGTCATTTATCTATTATTATCAGAATATAGGAATTATCAGGTCCAAATCACTTTCATATGGCAAATCTCACCCTCACACTTCAAGATACTGTTGTTGATATAGTGGATAAACCACACTTTTCATGTGGTTTTATACATCCCAGCTGGTTAGCCAGATTTCTTCCATCAACACCTCCACCGCTCGAAACGGTGTCCCCAGGCGGCCTTTCGCGCAGCCAAGGCTTTGCGGTGACAGGAGCGGAGCTCCCCAAGGCATGGATGGCCCCAGCTGTTGGGGACAACCGGAGTTTGGATGGATTTTGTGCCATGTCGTTTAACATATTTTTTGATTTTTTTGAAAAAAATGAAAATTGAAACCACCTTTTCATTCAGGATCAGTTCAGATATTTTGGCGCCAAGTGAAGTAGTACAGGTATAGTTTTTTTCAAGTTGATGACACTATGATCGACGAGGTTTATTTGTATATCCCACGGGGATTAGCCAGGCATCATGTCCCATCAAAAGGGTCATCCTGCAAAAAGCAGGATTCAGGATCACCAATAAGCCTTACCTTTGTGTTGATGTTGATACTGATATGGAGTCTAAAGGCAGAAGCAGGTTTCCGTATCCTAAAGAGATATGTAGATCCCCCGAGGTGCCCTAAAATATCCTATAATCACCAGGCTCCCTAGTAACTTCCCTTATAGTAGGAGTTGCTCCACTTAATACAAGTGACAACTGATCACTCCCACAGCAACCCTTCATGCTTTTCGTTCTTTTGTTTTTTGTTCCGAAACCTCTTGAACATCGTTTGATGACAAGACAAGTCAGAAATCACCCCAATTGTCTAGAATACAACATTACAATATCTATATGCCTCGCAACTATTGAGCAAAGCTGGAATGATTTGGCAATTTGTGTATGCCACATTTGTCTCTTGAGTTTGGATTGAGTTTGGAGATGTTCAAGGATTCACATACTGTGTGCAGTAACCAGGGTAACAACAATCATATATAGATCATGTGTATATATACTCATGCCAATCTATGGTATAACGTTGGTTTTGGTAGGGTGGCAAAACTATATGATTACTAAATCACATCATGAACTTCGGCTTCTTAACTCCTTCGTAAGTATAGTTGGGTCGCATTTGGCTAACATTAATGTACCAACCAAGGTAAAGTCGTTTCATTGGTGTCGTAACTTCGTTTCGCCCTGCATCTCAGGCAATGCCAAGAGGCAAAAATCTTTGGCTTCTGCGCGGAACTGCGCATCGCCCCTCCCCACATCGAAAAAAAAGACTCCGAAATGGAACGATGATGTTTGGAAGTTTGGTCCTTTAAGATCTTGAAAATCCCAAGATGTTCCCAAGTAACAGTGCGGACAGAATTTGATGCACATTTTGATACATTTTGTCAGATCATTCAATTTGGCCTCCCAAAATTGACACCTTCACCATCCATCATGAAATCTGTGTGAGGTGTGGTTGAATTGAACATGAAGCTAGCTACTACTTACTACTACTTCAAGATGGACATTTCGGAAACCTCAATTTTTTTGTAGGTTATTTCTTGTACCGTCGCATGAGAAAGACTCGTTCGGTTTTGGGGATGTGACATGTTGAGCCCTGTTATAGCACTTTCCCACGTAGAAGGTCGCTGCTGCTGTTCTGAACTCAGGGTTCAAGGACGACAAAAGGTCCCAAACATGCAGCTTTGGACATTGATTGGATGGTGAATTTCCTGAACATTTCACCCGCGCTCCACTTTTTCCTCATCAGTTTTGGAAAATTCACCCGGCAACTTCCAATATATAAAGCAGATAGATGATTGCCGAAACAACAATCCAAAAAAACGCATCCCTTGAGAAGATGTATCTCGGTATCCCTGTCGATTTGATTTGCTTTTTTTTTCGTCAAGTAACTCCTGACATCTCGGACTTTTTTTGTACCCTTGGCCTCATGCAGAACGACATGGCCTCAGGTCCGGGGTTACCGGGTCTATACACAGAGGATCCATGTATGGCATATATTTACCAACATTTATATTAGCATAGAAATTAACGAAATGTAGGTAAATATACCATACATGGAACCTATGAGATATATATCATATGCTTTAAAATCCAAGAACAAACAGAGTTGATGGTCTTTATAATGTTCCACATAAAGGATTCTCCACTACCAAGGGGCAAAGTGTGTTCTTTGACGACTTCCTGAGACGTAGAAACCATGGTTTTTAATATTGCATCGGTTGATTTCATGTCATATTGCATTTTGCACCACTTCACTTCTAAAAATCTCTGAACATTGCATTTAATCCAAGCAAGTAAACCTTTTGTTCCCCACCTGTCAGGTGAGGGTTGTTAGATTTTATGTCAGTCTCTTCTCCTCCCGTACTCCTCCTCGTCCTCCTTCCTCGTCCTCCTCCTGTCGCGAGCTCGTGAGTTCAGCGTGGCGTGCCGGACCCCAACCGCGATCCTGCGAGTTCAGTGTGGCGTGCCGGACCCCAACCCCAACCGCGATCCTGTGAGTTCAGTGTGGCGGCCCGGACCTCAACTGCGATCCTGCGAGTTCAGTGTGGCGGCCCGGACCCCAACCGCGATCCTGTGAGTTCAGTGTGGCGTGC
>DF242560.1:0-54491 GCA_000507305.1 Breviolum minutum Mf 1.05b.01
GTAACTAAATGTAATGTGAGTAGTACGTACACCTCGCGCAGAACAAGTAATTGACAGTAGCACACAGTTGGGAAAGGCTCTTTAAAATCTTGCAAACTCTGCTCCCATCTGCTCCCTATGCTTCCTCAGAGTCGTCAATCTCAGCATCATCTTTGGATCTGTCACTGGCATGATCCTGGCAACGCGGAAATTCAGTAAGCAGTGCAAAGGTCGTTGACCCGTACGAAAAATAGACATTTCCATCATTTCCATGATGTCTTGAGCAGATTGAGTTTTACGCCCCAGCCCCATCAAATCCCATCAAGGTGAATAGATCCTCAAACACTGACAAAAATGCGAAACTTCCAGCACAACTTTCTCAATGCATCCAAACAGTCTCAATGCATGGTACATTTCTTGTTTTGTAGCGAATCCGAAGGGTCTCTGACGACTGGTGAATGTAGGCTCAATCAGTCAATCTCCCTCTGATGGCAGCCCTGCCCCAAACAAGAGAAGGAATACAGGTGGATAGAAAGAGGTTCTATTCTTTCAACACCCGCTTGCGGGTTCTGAGCTTATTCCTCGAAAGCTCGACACGGGAAACATCCAAACATCTTTTTGTTGCTCTGTTTTCCTGCCTCTGTTTGTGTCACGTCATTGCAGCGCAAACATTGCTGTTCTGGATCAATGCCTGTCTCCCAACAGACTTATGGCGGCTGTTTCGATGGGTACATCCTTCAAGGATGCACTTCATTAACATTTTGTTGTCAGAACCTGACGCACCAACGGACACTAACGACTACTACCTACCATACCTTCACGTCGAAGGGATTTGACTCTTGACAATGATATTGAGTAGAGAAGAATGCCTCGGGGTACAAGGGTCTATAGGAGCGAGGTATGAGGAAAACATCTTGGTTTCTTTGGACGTGTTGAATCTTATTAGCCACAAACGAGAAGGTTTGACGTAGTTCTAATTTCAACCTTCCACATACAGGACAACTGTGAGAGTATTGAACTCCATATAGATGCAAACAGCACTTCATCCGCCACTTCTTGATCTCAATCAGGGATACCAAGCAGAGAATCATTTTGCAAGAGCCCAAGGCATCAATCTGAAAACTTGACTACTTGAATTTGTTGCCTCTTTGAATTTGCACCAGGACTGGAATCTGAGCTTGCTTGCACATGTTTTCTGTACTTCACAAACTGTTCAATGATACGTATATGATAGCCCTGTCAAGGAGATTTGAAGACACCTTCATCTCAGAGACCATCACCCATCAAGAGCTCGCCTAATTGGAATTCCACATGCATTCCAACTCTCAAGGTTGCAGGATTCCTCAAATCACATCCTAAAAGCTCCTTAGGTGATGCTTGCCAATCGCGGCACACGGGTGTAGCACAGCAACTTACATAAACCCAGGCGCATTGATCTGTGAGATGGACATATGTTTTCATTGGACGCAATCATTGGTTTCACAATGTTTCACATGATTTCACCACAATGTATAGCATGTTGTTGTTCACCTGACCTTGTCTTCACTTTGCTTTTTGTTTGCTTTGAGATCTCAACACCTTTAAATCACCCCTGCAAAGCATATATGACATGCCGCGTGACTAATTGCATATATAACTATATATTAGAAGCAACACGTGCAGCACTCACCAAACTTCATGCAGAATTACAGGGACATGACACGGTATCGCATGGTATCGATGCTCGGTCGCATTCACAGCTTTTCAAAGGGAACGGCAAACGGTAAACGGCAAAAAGAACAAAACCTGGTTGTAAGATGCACACGAACATGATGAAATGAGATTGTTTCAAAATAATTCAAAAGATCTCAAAGAATAGCAGGCACAAGCTTCTGCTTCAAAGCAGCCACGGACAGCCTTGTCAAGCTTCACCAAACCAACATCAATAGACGGGTCCCACTGCCTGAGTTGTGTTGGGTTTTGTGCTGGATTTGAGCAAACTCCCATTCATAAGCATACAATATGATACGAGTACAGTACGCAGCCATGCCTTCAGGCCTGCATTCATGGTTCAAATGGAAATGTAGTACGTGACAATGCACATAATAGTTCGGGTCCGGTAGCACAACTGTATTGCAACGATTTGTACATATAAATGTCAAAGTCAACAGTCGTGATTATGAGGTGTGACAAATCCTGAGCATCAACCGAGAGTTGAAAGTCCAACCGAACAACAACCGGAAATTCCAACTTTCACTGCTAATCTCATCTTGTCTCAACACCAGAAGTTCGTCCCATGTGACAACATGAAAAAAACTACGCTAGCACCCCATCAATACACACAATCTTGCATTCTGGTGTTGTAGATTCTCCGAATTCAATCGAAATGTGAATTGGAACCTGTCAACCAATGAACCACTGCAAAATACAAGCTGCAGTAGGCGTCCACTACATCTTTGTGCAGCCTCTTCATCTGTCAAATGCGGAATCATGCCATTGCCACCAAAAGCGCGGCTGGTTCGACGAGAAACGCTGCGACGCCATGATCCAACATGAATCTTCCCCCCAGGCAACCATATCTTGGAAGCTTCAAAGCAATCCGCTCCAGCAAAACGTATAGTTAAATGATTTCCTAGTCCCACACTGAATGCATAAAACTCATGTTTTTACGATGATTTTCATAGCAGTTTCAGGTTTCACCTTACCAACTTTCTCGGATTGCGTCCAAGACTCCGTTTATGATAGGCTGAAGCAACGCCAGGCCCAGCCATACATGAATTTCAGGGCTGCAAACCCGGTCTCAGTATTGCGTGGTCATGAATCCAAGTCCATTTGGATGAAGCTCAGGTCAAGATTCAGAAAAACAATGATAAACATAGGACCACGAGTTCACGGTACACAAATTTGAACTCTAAATTACTGTAAACTTGTCACTTTCACAAATCACTCATATCATACCTGCACAGAGAACCCGACCATATAAACATAACTCGTCATATGTTGGACCAATGTGTCCGGCGTGCGATATCCAATGATGCCAGCAAAGAGAATGCAACTTTGCACAAAAGCCCGTGAGGTGGGACAGTGGGACCACAGTTGTTTGGGTGCTTGTCAAAGCCAATAGGGCCAAGCATCTCTTGGCTATATCCTCAAACAGGACAAACCTGGGAGCAGGTTGCTGACATGAACCCAATATACGCAACATAATCGATACAGTTTGTGAACTGCCAAACTCCATGACTTGGTCTTTCCTGTGTACCCACAAAAATGCATCTCTCTCATAGAAAGCTTTTTTTCTGGCGCGTCTGAACTAAAAAAACAAGCTACAACTACGTAGTAGAAGGTGCTCGTGTTTCAGAATGTTTGAAAATAAGTTTAGGGACTAGGGGTCATCCAGGCAGACAAACAGCAACAGCAGTGTTCTGTCTGGCTTGTCCAGTCAAGAATAATCCTCCATTTCACCCTCGCGCATTGACCAAGGCACACTCCTCCAACCCAAAAATAAATGACAAAAAAAACCTTGGTGAGACAAGGAATAATCATTGAGTCCGGACTAAGCGGGTATGTTGTCTTGTAGTATAGATTCTTCTCTAAGCAAGAACGTTTCAGTATGGAGCACTGAAGGCACATGCTGAATCAAAAAGCCCTTGCTGCCCAAACAAGACTCTACAATACAATACTATCGGCTATCACTAGAAAAAAAGGCTATAGGTACGAGTAGACTTCTATTGTGCAAGTCAAGCTGTGCAGCATGTCTGTAAAGTTGTTGATCTGACAGAAAACAAAGAGACCGTAAGAGACCTAATATATTTGAATACTATCTGAATCGCTCATATTCAAATAATATATATAAATAATACGTGAAATGACATAACATCATAAAACTCTTTCAAGCGTATTGCATCCGGATCGGAGGTCAAGAAGCATACGTGGCAAGCGCCAGCACAAGGACTAGAAGTAGAAAGAAGGCTCTCATTGGGAGAAAAAGACCACTTACCTCAGTGGAAAGTTTGATTCGTGAGGGGAGATCCGTTTCTGACACTGGGAAAATCAATAAACTCTTTGCAAAATCGTCAAAACAAAAGGACTCGTCTGCTTGACAGTGTTTCACAGTGCCAAATTTGTTTGATATGCTGACACACCTGTCACCTCTCTCCACATACCTTGTATACTAGTATACACTCTACATGCCCAACAAACGACACTTCGATGCCGAGTCCGCAGGAACTCATCTGCTGAAGTTCCAAGAGTCGCCTGCAAGGCACTAAGAACCACTAAGAGCTCATTCTGGCACCCTTAATCACAATGTTTGCGGATGCTTGTGCGAATGCTTGCAGGTAGTTCGGCAAAGATGATGTCATGGTGTTAGTTATATTGTGGTTTCCAATGCAGTTCAAACAGATGCAAGTGGGCAATCTATCCATTGGCAAGTTGTTAGCCGAGAGTGGGTGCAGCTGCGTTAGCCGATAAATAAGCACATCAACTCCGAATCCATTCAAGGATAAGTGACTACGGCCTGCCGCTGTGATTATTCCGTAAATTTCATTGTAAAAACGCTAGAAAACACACTGACAACGCAAAGGACCACCTGGAGCAAGGGTACTTGTTCTTCGGAATCTATCCTGGAACAAACAAGTCGAGTTCAAACAGCTGGACAAACAGGCGCTTCATGTATAGGCTTGCTCCACAATACACAAACATGCTTGACATGTTCAGATGGAGGAGACCAGCTTTTAGCAAAGTCTTCTGATTCTCATGCTACTGTCTTTTGGCTGTCTTTCTTTTGCTCTCCCTCTGCAGCCATGGCATGGAGCACAATTTACAAATCAACTCTACAAACGCCAGAGCATCCAGAACAAATACAAAGCATCAAGCAACTGGAATGAGTCACCAATCATTAGTAATCAGTGCTACAAAATGATCCATGTAATAAGTATATTTACAAGTATATAGTAGGATCATGCTTTTGGGTAGCACCGTCACACTTTTGCTAGATTTGCAACTATGGAACTAAAGATGACAAATCGGACACCCCACAAAACTGTACTACCGTGTAATAGGTGAACCTATTTTGACCAAGAGTCTAAGAGTGCACAAATGTTAAGATGATACTCTGAGAAAACTATCCGGAGTACACTCCACGGGTATCACAGCAATCTTGGAAAACTCAACAATTCAGACCCTCTTCAGAAACAAAAGTTCATGCAAAGCTCATGCAAAATTCCAACATGCTCAACATGAAGCAAGTCACGTATGGAACTCGTCAGAAAGAAATCGTCTGAAAAGCGCTCCAGAGTCCAAAGCCAAATCCAGCCCATTCACCCAGGCCCTCAGGATGTCTGAGATCAATACTCAAAATTACTTCTTGAATCATATCAAGGACCAAGGACCACTTTTTCTTCTGGAATCAATTTACCAAGGACGAAGGACCACTTTTACTTCATGAATACGTGAAATACCAGCAATTAAGATCATTGCATGACTTCTGTGGAGAAACAGCAATCATAAACTGCGCAGTGAGATAATTCACATTAATTCACCAAGTAGGCGAGTGGTTTGTCACCGGAACCTCTAATGTGTCCATCACCACATACCAGGTATGGAATAAAGCCCAAATGTATGATTGTGAGATATTGTACACATTAAAGGAGTTGAATCTGTGCTTACCAGAGTGCTACTAGCTAGCTTCGGCAATGTATTATTGAAAGATTGGCAGCTGAGGTCCCGGCATGAATGCATATGGAGTACGATATCGGTAGTATCGGGTCGTTTGCGCAAGTGGCACGCGTTTGCACGCTTGCACCAAAAGGGCTACGAATTGAACTCGTGACACAACATTGACATCACCAATTCTGGTCCTGCACCACCCAATGATTGTAGCCTTGTGACGGCAAAACAGCAAGCTAGCTTACAAAGGTATGAATCGGTTGCAGTGATGAAAATGGAAACAAATCTAGTCATATATGCAAAATTTATATTCAAGTAGACAACATGTAAACTATGCCCGAAGATCTGTGGTTCTGAAGCCTGACTTCAGAGACAAATCACCTCAACTGCTCAAACAGGTAAAAGGAATGGAGCTAGAGTAGCGACCACTGGAGGTTTCAGCCTGTTTCAGTCAGCGGCATCTCCCCTTCAATGCAATCCCAATCTGTTTGACAACCCTGTAGAAATGCCACCACTGTATCAAAATCAATCAATCCAAAAACAAATCGATGGAACATGTGAATTCAGAATTCATCAAGTTTCACTGTATACCGTAAGAAGAGATTTACCAAAAGTGCTGTAAAGCGTGAATTAAACAAACAATAACAGAATGACCTCGTCTCCAAGTGTCTCCAAAACTTTTGCCGTGCCCTTTTAACTTTTACTTCCCACCCCATCATATTATGTCCTCAAGCTCTCGCTCACGTGTTTTTGCCTGGCGCATCTGTATCGAGCAAAGCTGTGATGAAACATACGTGGCTGATCTTGACTCTATTTGCTTGTTGGCCTACGAATCCATGCAGGATTCAAAAACATTCCAAAACGACCTTTTAGCCTCAGATTCAATTCGTTGATTTTAGTCCATTTAGGCTTTGTGTCGCATGAAAGAGCTGCCTATTCCTGCATTTCAGCGCCACGCACACATGCTGTGAATGTCATGCCTCTTCCAATCCGGCTCAAGAGCTAGAAGGAATTGAAACAAACTTTATCATTTCATGATTGAAGATGCTCGGGCATTTCAAGTTTCAAGCGCAAAGAATCCAGGGAAAAGCGGCGAACAGTGCCTCCCATGGCCTCATGGCTTCAGCTGCCACCTGGAGGCCGTGTGAACGTGGAGCTCAACAAACATCTTAAGGTTAAATGCTACATGGATTTGCATACAGAACAAGGATGAACAAGGTATGAGCTGAGTAAATTGAATGGATTTGCTCAGTCCAATATGATCGTCCAGCATTAGCCAAACTCTCTTACAGTTAAAAAATGTTAAAAAAAATGTGGGAAAAGTAACATTGCAAGATGTGAGATGTTAGTTCATACTCACATCCTCCAGAAGCAGCAGCAATGGTATCGAAGCAGACATCAAGCTCAACCTTTTACGTTTACATCTCCTACCTTTTACATAATAATGCATATCATATACAGTATAATTCTACGTAATCCTGTACGTCATGGGTCATGGGGTCTCCTCGGACAAACGTCGACCACAATGGCGGCAAAAGTTTGCATCTGCCCTTGGGTGCAAAGCCAAGGGATGAATAAAGGAGAATGCACACCAGCTTTCCCCTGGACCTCCCGACAATCGCACAGCAAATGGGATCAAATGGGTACACTTAAGGATGATCAAGTATGGGCTTAGCTGATCTTCCGTCATCAGAAATCATGTTAAACATCTCAAGCGCGCAGTAGAGCCCCTTGGTGCCTGTGCGAATTTCAAAACCGTTCAAAACCCTGAGACTTAACAAAACCTGCTGCTGATCACACAGAACAAACGACTCAAGAGACTCAAAAGACCGTGCTGCCAAGGGACAAATAGAAGTTACCGCAGTCAGGGCATCGAAACTCCTGTTGCACTCTGGCAAGTTAAAAACAACATCAGCATTTCAAGGCTGCATGCGCTGTGAAATGCTGCAACAGTCCGAAGGCCAATTCGCTTTGCACAGCATCTGTCGACAGTGAATAGTAATTGAGACCCCCTGCTTCCAGAACAAAAAGTAGACACGTTTGATTCTGCAAAATTGCCAGATTTGCATGAAACGTTAGTCAAAATGGTTGCACTGAAAGCTGCAAACATCCGTTACGTCCTCATGAAATTCTGGTACCTAGTAATAGTAAGCGGTCAACAGTACAGAACAGCCAAACAATCCAACAACCGCCACCAAAACCGTCTTGATGCAGCTGTTTTTGTTTTTGAGATCCAGAAAACAGTGTTCCCTCAGGCTGTTCTCACATCGATCATCTGTGGGGCTACAAAACAGTAGAAACAGAGAACAATGCATAGAATCAAAATCGACCATCTGCTCAAAGAACCAACATGCAAATGAAACTGTCTCACAGTCCAGACCACACAAATGAGTGTAGTGTTCCCAGCAAGAAGTACCTATCTACTGTGCAGATAGCAGTGTAGTCATGGGGGCATAGTCTCACCAGTCTGATAGAATGAATCAAGACTCTCTATGCAAAATGGAAATCATCTGTGGAAGTGATTCAAATGCCAGCTGGCAGGTAGAACACGCGCAGCCCCTGTGTAGCGTATGATTTGCCATCAAAGGTCAGAATAAATAAAGGTGCAAAACAAGGATACAAAGTGTAAGCCCACGTGCCTAAGATAGCCGCAGTATCTACAACACAAATTAAATTGATACGTAAAGCACGTGGGTTTCTCAAATAGAACAAAACGGATCACATTTTTACATACAATAGATGCAAATAGATAAAACATATCAAAGTATTGACATAGACAGAATCATGGTTCTGTTGTAGCTAGCCATGGACCATCATGGACCTATTCACAGGAAACACATGACCAATCACCGCTCTTTGAGTGGTCCAGTTCCGATGCTATAAAGGTGAATATAAGTGCAAAAGTCTGTACCAGTATTTGTACTTTCACATAGATCAAATACCTGAGTGCACACAACGCCCTGTTTGTTTCCACCGCCACCATACCCTCGGCTGCTATGCCGAGGAGCCTCTTCTTATCTGCGTTGTGACATCGAGTAATTCTTTCAAACACTCCACTTCTAAATTGGATGGTCTGGACAACACCCTCAATTTTAAAAGGATATCTATGCTGTTTCAGTATTTATGTGCACATCATCCGTACATTCAATCTGAAAGAACAATAAGATTATATGTATAGGATTACTGTAATCCTGATCAAGACCTGAAACGAAAGACTCTCATCATGCACCAAGCAGGTGCAGGGGTGGTGTTTCACCACCAATAGGTGTATGTAATGCAACAATCGTCTCCTCTATCAACATTCATATAATTAACATTCTAAATTCAACGTGTGTACAAGACAATTCTTGTCAGGACTACTCATCGGAATAACAATCCATACAGAACCTAATTAATCCGGTAAATCCTGGTCTTAGTGCAATGCTCTGGGATCAACGAAGGGATTGGAGCGTTGGACAATGGGCACGTGGGCCATCCTTGTGATGCCCTTTCTTCCAGGGCCCAGGGCATGCCACGAGTTCAAGATCTTGGGTAGGTAGAAGCTTTGCTACCAGCCATCTGCTCGCAAGGACCCAATGACCCAGCAAACTCAATAGATTGTGGAACAACCACCAGAAAAAAATCACAAAATACGATCAAGCCTTTTATTGGCACGTTTCGGCATCCATGACAGAATGCACACGCATGTGCCAAACATTTCTATCTGCGCTGGGGTCTTGGGACTCTCACAAAACAATGTCTCTGATTAAACTTCGGCACTTTGTGCCTACAGTCGCTACAATCAGAATTTGTGCGTGCATAATTTTGGATTGAAGGACAGGCAAAATCTGAAAATGAGGAAACAAATGTGGTACTGGGCTGCACAAAAGAACACCTTCACCTGCTCATTGCTCGAGACGGAGCAAAAACTGGCCTCTTCATGGGCTTCTCTTATCTCAGTAGTATATCTCAGTGAATTGTTCACCTGTTGGCTTCATCTAGGGTACGTAGAGATGATTCCGATCATCTGTACTGCTTCACAAAATCGCGAGGAGAATACAAAGCCCAGCCTTCTTTAGGAGACTTAGATCCAAGCAAATCGCTGTATACAATAGTACTCCCTTCTTCATGTTGTGGCCAGTCCCTCAACGTGGAAGGCTACGAATCTACGAAAAGACGCACCGATGTCATGGAGGGTGGTCAACTCACTCCATAGGCAGCGGCGTAAAGCTTGGAGGCGGAGAACTGCTACTCCTCCAAGAGCCAACTTTGAACAGAAGTAGTTGCTCGTTTGCAGCCAATGCACGTGCAAGTATGATGCGTCAAGGTTTTATCTATCCAAATCTCTCCTCCATCTAGAAATAGGATCGCAAATCAAAGCTTCACATGTTCACTCTTGCTTCCCTAGAAATCTTAGCGGCTTGTGTTTTTTGCACAATATATGCAGCGTACGCACCTCCTGATGGCTAGATACCAAACTGATCAAGCCACTTAAAATAGAAAACAGTCTGCCACCGATTTTTCTGTAGACTCTTTTTACATCGAGTGAGCTTTGGCTTCCCCATAGTGGCCAAATCATGCCAAATCTATGAAAACACTTGAGAAATACCATACAACACCTACCAAGTACAGTCACCTCTGCCTTCTACTTTTTGTCCATCATCCTGCTGTATCATGCTGTGTCATACGGTTCCAGTATGCACTCATTTCCTGCTAGACATGGTTGAAGTACACTTGCATTTCATGACATGATTCCACCTTGCTGGTCACTACTATGTCATCTATGAACATCTCTTTAAGTTGTTTATCGCATGTTGATGCTTTTTCTGTATTCTGTGTCCTCCAAAAGCGATGCAAAGCCAGGAAAGTGATGGACCCAGCAGCCCAGGCCTAGAAGTCACGTGAGAGTTGATGAGAGTTTTTGATGAAGAGATATCATATATATATATATACACGAGTACAGTAGTTGTCTCAAGTTTTTTTTGTGAATACATTAATCATTAATGAATGAGTGCACAAAGACAACTAAAATTCAATGGGCAAGAGGGAGAGGAGATAGAGAGATCATATATGCTGTGGGTCACTGCAAAAAACATAGGGAGAGATTGATTTCGAAGTTGCTTGCTTGTGACCAAAGGCAAATCTGTCTGAGGTAATTAATGGAACTACACCCACCGGCATAAGGTTGAAAAAAACATGGACATAATATGTATATTAGATATTCACATACAAACATGATCAACCAACCATGCGGATAGATACCTTAAATCATGATGTAGAATGCTGCGTGACGCTGCGTGGTCTGAGTGCGAACATACCTGCCCATTTACATCTCCGGCTACCAAGTCATCAGCAAATGCCTGCAGTTCTGAGGCAAGTACACCCAAGATTTGGAAGAGCCGCAGGCTTTGCAAACCTTGCACAAAGGCGGTCGGTCCGGAAACTCTCGAAACAAACTTAAACCTCAAAGTGTTTCAAGTGAGTCATTGACTTACATCGACCCTTTGCAAATTGCATAACCTTTAAGACTTAAATAACATCATGTACCAGTACCAAGCTTACATGTGCAGGCAATCCTGATCAGTATTTCTGAGTATATATAATACGACATTGTCATAATTACACTTTCGCAAACCTGTTGATTCAACTGGCACAGGCACTCACAGCAGCCCCTGAAACTGCTTCTTACTTGTCCATACTTGTCCCAAACGTGTTTCGGCCAATCATTGGAATCGTTAATCATTATTCGCCGAGGTAAAGGGAGGCAATGCCGGCAACTTTGGCCCATAGTTCTGCACTGATGGGCTTCAGAAAACTGTCTGCTTGCTAAAGATTTGATGAGAACTTTGCAATATGGTGCAATTGACTGTTCTCGTCTGTTGCATACTGTTGCCACCGAGTCTGCCAAATTGCCAACTTTGCCACCAAAGAGCTTTGAGTTCGAGCTACAAGTGAGTCTAACCTGGAGTCGAGAAGTCAGCGAAGACTGGTGCACCCGCGGGGTATGCCAAATGCTCCAAATTGCATCCAGAATAGACAGGTCATAATATATACCTTGAATGAACAGCACGATCTGGAATATGGATTGAAATCACCTGAATCTCGCTCTAATATATTCTAATATATTCTAGCTAAAGCGTGGTAGCAACATGCCCATAATGCTCTCCAGATTTTTTCGCTTTGGCGTAGCCAGCTACAACGAGAACAAAACATGCATGGCCAGAATCTGTCAACTTGGACGATCCATTAGTTCCACTTAGCTAGTAATCATCAAATTACGATGGGAGAAGTTTCCGAACTTACTTATCTGGAAGTCAATCAAGTCACTGCGAGTCGGTGTTTCCTTGAGTACGTTTGTCAGCACTGTCTCTATTCCATCTCGTAAGCTCTGGCTTCAGTGCCCACTCGATCCCAATGGCCTTTCTTTCACATCATTGTCATCCTGTGCCACTTTTCTCATTGCCTGGCATCTTGAGTAACACTTGACGGCACATTCTTGTGTCTTCCACAAGGTGGGATGAAAATGTGATCTGCCACTCAAAAAGTTTGAGCTTGCGGGCTCCTACTACCAATGCTAGCAATTGAATGTGATGATGACTCATGGCAGTCACATGTAGTCACGACATGTTCGGACTGATTCAAAGCCTTCCTGTCTCCGCTTTGCCAGCTCTTCAAACATGTTTTGCATTCAACATCATTCAACATCATCTAACAAGTGCTTTTTCCCAAATCTCTGGTCTCTTGCGGTTCATACAGTACTTCAGGCGGAACTCGTCCTGTACTATATATTTGTTTCCGTCACGGCTTGCCTGGAGCCGGAAGCGACGCTCTTCTTCACAGCCCTGGCGAGGCCTTGACCACTTGGCGGAAGCAGGAATCAACTGGCAGCAACTCAATGTTGGATTCGATCTGATAAGTGCTAAGAGTTGCTGTGTAGGCTTTAGGCATCAATACATTTCTGACCATGTGCGATTAGAGCTCAAAGTGCCAAAAAAGAATTCATGATTTCAATCGTAAGAGTAAAGTCAAACATGGCTATGAGATAGGCCGGTTGGCTCAATACAAAAAGACGCTCCGTCGAATGTTACAAACTATAGATTGATCATAATACTAAAGAGTGAATGATATTGACATCGGAGGCTATGACTGAAGCTTGTGGAATTCCATGACCTGAACAGCTTAGTGTAGCTGAGTATTCGGAAGTATACTTCAAATCAAGATGCTGTATGGTATGGGTTGTACAAGTCGTGCAAAGCGACTGCAACAGCACAATGGCTTGACAGCTACAAGTAGATAAAGTGCTTCAGCAAAGATGCATGTTCTGGCAGCACCACTCAAACTCCTCACGCGCCCATCCTGCACATGGAGAAGCAAGCAATCTTCCCTGCAAAAGTTCATGAAGCCACACATTTTTACAGGGACCCCTTAGCCTCTTAACATCTGATAAGAGGTCCCAGTACATCGGCACTTTCAAACTGCCCCAAGCTTTCCGACGGTCCTTTGGGCTCTCCGCTACATGCAAAGCGCCTGATGCAGTAGTGCATTGATTATTCATCATACCAATATATATAATATATTGTAATATAGTATTACAGAATATTACATTTTATATATTATCATATTGTAAACATAATCGTAATAATAACCATGCATGAAATATTATTCTACAGACGACAAATAATCACTGCAGTAATCTGGCTTGAGTGACAGCAGAACAAAATGTGTCCCATCATGATGCTCTGTCTTCGCTTCTCAACACCTCTACTTCAATCACTAGTAAGAATCTTGTGCTAGGCCGAAGACGGTCGAATGCGAAGAATCTTCTCTGGTGGTTCAGCTAAAACTTGAAGATGCCGGCTGCGGCCTCAAAAATTGTGGAAAGCTGATAGTCAAGGCAAAGAGATGTCTACAGGGTGTCTCTCTCTCTCTCTCTCTCTCGCGTTGGGTATGTACGTATATCATATATATACGTATAGACTAGATTATATATGCGTCAATACTTGCGTTGAGATCGGTTGTAAGTTCAAGTCTTCTGTATGCACGGAGTCCGAAGGTGTCCAAAGATATCAATCCTCAATTATCAACGCGTTCTGTTTTCCCCCACTGGCTTCCCTTCACTTTGTCACATCACATTCTTCTGCTTCTGTATCACATTGTCCAACACACACTGTGCCAGCATGGAATGGTGGCCCAAGAGCAAACAAAACAAGCAACCGCCTACAACCAAGCCCTTGTTTGTGCCTTTGGTTCCGGCTCCACAGGTGACACTACCTTAGCATCTTGGCAAGCAGAGTTGTTTACAGAGACGAGGGGAATCAGGATTCCAAGCGCACATCCTCTGAACAAACGACTCGAAGTGTTTGGATTGGGTTCACAAACAACGCTGTCTCAGTCAGTCTGTACAGCAAAAGCCTAGTATTTGAGTTGCAAATTGTGTTTATTCTGAACGCTAGTGTAGTTTTCTAGAGTTTAAAGTTATCGCCTCTGGAATCTGCAAAGGCCGGGAATTGCGAGCCCCAAAATCTAGAATCACAGTGGATTGCAACCTGAAAGCAGGATTTGTTGTTTTGTTGATGGTTTGTGATGTATCGTGCACTTCCTGAGATCCCAACAATCGGACCAAACCTTCCAGTCCTCCCATCCCTGAAGAAAATCATTGGTCAAAGACACTTTGCCCGGTGAAATCCGACACCCATTCGAATCCAGTTTTTGACATTTTTTGATTCAAAGATGTTCCTACGCACCCACCCCTCTGAACATTCCAAAAGTCTAGAACCATTTCCCTATTTGAACGTAAAGGGCATAACAAGTTGCAAACGTTGCCTCTCAGTCTCAAAAGGATGCCAAAACAAGAGAGGAGTATACCCAGAGAAATCGACGAATCAAATCAGATTGTCTCATTGTTGAATGTCAGCAATCTGACAATTTGAGTGAATTAGCATTGCAGCAGGATGGGCAGATTCACTGAGCTCGGAACACAATAGGTCTGGGCATGACCTCACAGACTTCAGTAAACAGAGCACCGCAATCACAGAAGTGCGGGATCTCCCGATCTCCCTTTCCGAGTTAAAGTGGTACATGTTTGACTTGATCCTCAAACTTGAACTATGTACCTAAACTTTAAAACAAATCTTCCCATCGTGGCAAGCAAGTCCCACGTTACAAAATCATTCAGCCATGCGAGAGACTCATTGGTCCGTGGGCTTGTGGCAACAGGGGTTTGGCATTAAAGATCTCCCTGCACACTAAGTGGGATCCAATGTCTCCAAAGATTCAGCATAGTTTGCGACACCAGGTTCCCGACAGAAGCGTGGACATTTTTCCAACTGCTCAGATGCACCCGGCCTCCAGAAAGGCAGGGGCCCATGAGGGTACCGCCGGGTACCGCCATGCTATGTTGTGTACCGGTCAGCAAAAATATTGATTTGACATGATTCAACAGTCTAAGAGTGTTGGACTTGTTTTCTGCATCTTTAAATTGGGCAAAAGATTCCCATCCCTAAGCATAGTTCAGAAATGCTCAAACTCAGTGTGGAGTTTCCTCTGAGGTAAGCACAGACAAGGACTGCCTCCGCACTTGGCATGCTGCTTCACCTCACCCATTGGCATAGGGACGGACAAAGCGAAACACATTGAAACAATGCATCGCACGCAGCACCCATGTTTATCATCCCTTTCAATCAGGATAGCGCAAGAATCTGGACTATGAAATCGGCAAAATACTGCGCTGCGTGCTCCATACTCCAGCCAGTGCAAATCTGACAGTGTACAGTCAAGAAAGGGCCGAACCCGTCGATGTCGCCGCATCTGTCCATCACACCTCAAAGCATCCACTGACCGCTGCAATATGCTGTGTATGATAAAAGTAGTCGTGATTTCATTTTCGCAAAAATACATAGAGAGAGGAGGACTCCCATCCGGGAGGAAGAGATAGCACTCAGCGAGCAAAGTCAGCATTCCTCTTAGATTGTAGTGTTTGTGTTTTGTTGTTGCTGATGTTGTTGCTGTAGATATGAAAGTAGTAGTAGTAGTAGTAGTAGTAGTAGTAGTAGAAGTAGTAGTAGTAGTAGTAGTAGTAGTAGAAGTAGTAGTAGTAGAAGTAGTAGTAGTAGTAGAAGTAGTAGTAGTAGTAGAAGTAGAAGTAGTAGTAGAAGAAATAGTAGAAGAAATAGTAATAGTAATAGTAATAGTAATAGTAGTAGAAGTAGTAGAAGCAGTAGAAGTAGCAGTAGAAGTAGCAGTAGAAGTAGCAGTAGAAGTAGCAGTCGTAGTAGCAGTAGTAGTAGTAGTAGTAGTAGTAGTNNTAATAGTAGTAGTAGTAGAAGTAGTAGAAGTAGTAGTAGTAGTAATGGTAATGGTAAGGGTAATGGTAATGGTAATAGGAATAGTAGTAGTAGTAGCAGTAGTAGTAGTAGTAGAAGTAGTAGTAGTAGTAGAAGTAATAGTAATAGTAATAGTACTAGTAGTAGTAGAAGTAGTAGAAGTAGCAGTAGAAGTAGCAGTCGTAGTAGTAATAGTAGTAGTAGTAGTAGTAGTAGTAGTAATACTAATAGTAGTAGAAACAGTAGAAGCAGTAGAAGTAGCAGTAGAAGTAGCAGTCGTAGTAGTAATAGTAGTAGTAGTAGTAGTAGTAGAAGTAGTAGTAGTAGTAGTAGTAGAAATAGTAGAAGAAATAGTAATAGTAATAGTAGTAGTACTAGTAGTAGTAGAAGTAGTAGAAGTAGCAGTAGAAGTAGCAGTCGTAGTAGTAATAGTAGTAGTAGTAGGAGTATCAGTAGTAGAGGTAGTAGCAGTAGTAGAAATAGTAGTAATAGTAGTAGTAGTAGTAGTAGGAGTAGTAGTAGCATTGGCAGTAGTAGTTGTCGTTGTTGGTGGTGTTGTTGTTGGTGGTGCTGTTGTTGGTGGCGCTGTTGTTGTTGTTGTCGTTGTTGTTGTTGTAGTTGCTGTTGTTGTTGTTGTTGTAGTTGCTGTTGTTGTTGCTGTTGCTGTTGCTCTTGTTGTGCTTGTTTGTTGCTGCTATTGTTGTTGGCATCGCTTCAATCGATAAAATGCACACAAACACAATCATCAAACAAACACACACACACACACAGATGATAAGCTTGATACTGGTCGCAGCTGCCCCAATCATCCCACCTGGATAAGCCACAAAGCAAAAATGTCTAAAGACTGCATGCAACACAAAGCACAATTTCCAGAACATCAGCATGTCCAAAAAATATGTTGACATGTCCAGTCCCCATGTATTTCAATACATTCGAAGTTGTGTTCCCTTAGTAAGCGTCAAAGAATGACATGCATCACGATATTCATGGATGTGTCTATTGAGCTCGTGGCTCAGACCATTCACAGTCTGTTGGAGTGCACCTCGAATGCTGCCACTTTTAGCCACTGAGCTCAAACGATTTGAATCAATATGACATGAGGCAGCTTTGTAGCCATTCACATTGACTTCAGTAAGTTCAGCTTCCCAGTCTAGAGTTCTAGAATTCTCGTGCCATCTAGAGCTTGCAATTTGACAAAATGCCTCCCAAAAGATTCGCTGCTTCTCCTGAGATGAAGACTGATTGCAATCCCCCGAGGTGCATGGTGCCACTTGCGCTAAATGGCCGTCGCAGCCCCTGGCAAAGGCGCGCAAACTGCTGTATAATACACCCATTTCGCCAGTGTTTGTTCTTGTCTTCGTTACTCACAACCAAATCAAATGATTGATGCCGCTGCGTCTTGCATATGCATGTTTTTCATCTAACCCTGCCGTTTCCATTCCGGTTTTGCTCGCTGTGGCCACCTGCCACCAACACGTCCTGGCTGCTTCACCGTACGTGTTCGTACCTGCATGGAGTTGTGAAATGCAGGAGGTTGTTTGCCACGGATTTGGGGATTTGGGAAGTGTCAGTGGTCAACCAAGCCCTCTGCCAAGCCTTTGAAACAAAACCAATCTACGTATACAGGATATATTACACCCGAGACAAAAAGCAATGGAGTCACTAGATCATCTCTTCACATGCTGTTAAGATGAAGTCAACAGGATTGTATAGTTCAACAAATCTCAAAATGATTTAGAATAAGCCACGGGCCAAAAAAGCACTCTTTCAGAAAATCATAATATTAAATTCAAATCTTTCTTGATATTGAGAAGTATGTCGGAAAGGCAAGCACGATAGAACACATGATAAAGCATTTGTATGATATTGTATGCCTGCATTTGTCATAGTTTTGCAAGAAAGCAAGTTGGGCACCATCTGACCAGTGCCACACGGCCGATCGCAATCACCCCAACCTCAGCAAGCGAAAAGCTCCAGTTCACAAGAGGGAAACTTTAAGTGCAAAACATTGTTGTCCATCATCCAATGACAGTTGCATTTGATAAACACATATCAACCCGTTGATACTTTGTATAGAGCCAAGGCAGCAGGTACCAAGTGTCCCTTACCCTCATCGATCATCATCAATCCAGTCAGAACATGTCAGAATCATTTGGGAAACAATCAGAATCCCAAAACATTAGACTCTGACTTGTCCATTCGCTGAGCTTGCAGTCGTAGTCATCGTCATCGACTTTGTCATGACCCGCATTTGGGCAGCCTTCATCCTGCGTTCAAAAGCAGGACTTGGACATACTTGTAGTTGTGTGAGGTTTCCGTGTTATGTACGAGTACCACATGAAACTCGACTCGAATCTAAACAGTGCGTTCTGATTTCAGACCCCATTAACAATCTTGCTTGCATGTTGGTTTATAGGACTTCCTCTCGCTACGCGGATGGCGCCTCAGCACAAGGCTTGGATTCTCGCATCGGACCAACGCAAAAGCTACCCGATCCACGACCATGGTGAGCAATTTTTCGGCTGCGCCTCAGGAAGCGAATCCGATTCTCGGGTGATATCGGCTGATCAAAGATAGTCAATGCAAGGTGATTGTGCCTTCATGAATCCAAGTGATGGTAGAGCCAACCTAATGCACATTAAGCTTAGACTGTCGTGGTTGGAACCACTGGCTTGCGTGCAGTTCTCCACAATTCCTTCCAGGCAGCATCCGAAACCATCCCAAACCCTTATACTTGCACCCAAACTCCTGAGCCCGGTGCTCACTGGATCCATAACAACGGGCAGAGCAAGGCAGCCAATCCATCCAGTCTCCAAACCTTGCAAATGAGTGCGGCAAGTGCATGTGGTTTGTGGCAGTGCAGTTGCACCAAATAGTCAGAATATTATATTATAGATATGACATGATATAAAGTATACGTGCAATTAAGCATTTCATGTCATTTGTATAAACAAATATAAACAAACAAATATAATAACAATACAATGTACAAATATAAACAAATGATTTAACGTATCAATGCAGTATCTAGGATCGAATAAGTTTCGTTGTGGTTGCTGAATCTTTCCTTGTGTATAAGCGAAGTAGGTGCGCAATCAATGTGGATACTCCGGTATGAAAAGAAGGATTGAAAGTCCCTCTGCTCTTGCTACAAGTGGACAATCTGAACACAATAAGTTGATCGTAACAATTGTAAAGAAGATAGAGAACTGCACTACCTGCTCTGGCAAAGATTGTTGGATCATGAATCTGACTTTGATTGTCAAGTCCACTTCTTGCTCTGGAAGTGCCTGCAATCCTGATCTGGGCGGCATTCCACATTCCAATTGCATCCCCGGTGCTCCACTGAGAAGCCTTGGGTGGAGGCAAGCGGTCTGGGCAATTCATGCCCGTTCATGCTCTCTCTTCTGCCATGTAAGATGGAGTAAACACAGGAGCTAGTGACTAAATTCGCCCACGGAAGAGTAACCAGGAGGAGAATGCAAAGCAAGCGGAAACAACAACTAGTCGTTCGTGACAAATGAGGATGAATCAAGCATGACCAGTCTATCTAGTCTAAAAGGCCAGATCACGTCAAAATCAATGCATATTCTAAGCAGACTATAGCGGACTCACAGAGTATATGGCATCAAATCTCTGCGTATCAGTGTATATACTATTATAATGACTAATGTCTAGAAACGTTCTGCATATATGATCCGTGGCTGTTGTTTATATTTGCTGTCCAACCAAAGGAAGGGACATGACGTTTCAATCTCGTTTGATCAATCTTTAAAAACTTTTCGGAAGTGATTGATCCCATGTTCCAAATCTGGAGGGTGCCCTAGGTAGGGCATGGTGAGTCGTTGCACACTTCTCAGTAGCTATCTCGCTTTTCATATTTGGTCCCCCGCATCGTATTGCTCTTGTCATTATATCTTAACATAACGCTACATTTTCCTAAAAACCTGACAATCGGCCAATACCACTTTCATCTCCGTAAATCAATGCGGTTGCTTCAATACAGACTATGACATATGACTTTACATACTCATTGGTTCCCAGCTCGTCTGGCTGCAAAGAGGGAAGCTTTGCATTCGTGATAGCCGAGATACCGAGGGGAGGATGGCCACAATCGTTGGCTTCTTTGTGAACGGATCGGGAGCCTCAAAGTAATGCAGTGATCGAACATGGAAAAACACGGAAGCACTCTACGCCGGATCTGCATGATTGTCAGACCTGCACACATGCAGCGTCATTGCAAAACTACAAGGACAAAGTTTTGAAAGGTCGCTAATTAGTTACTAACATTTCCTCGCTAGTATTTTTGTCATGCATCGAATAGATCTAGAAGATGCCAGAATAAATTCTTGGAAGTCTTGAGATTGACTCTTGACCTAGTGCTGAACGACTAGACCCTGCAAATATCCGCAAATCAGAAGACTCACTTCAGAAGTAAGTCAGAAAGTTGTGGGGCAGCTGGAATATATACATAAGTAGAAAGGCAGCAACTATAGCAGTGCGCATCGTCATCTGAAATTTGGCAAATCAAGCTAAGAGCTGAGCGCCAGGTGACACCCCCATGACAGGTGGATGAGCAGGACCTCGGTTTTTGATGTTTTTGGAACAGGTGGAATAAAAGCCCGAAAAAATCCGAAAGGCTTCAGCACACCACTGCAATGTTAGCAAGTTAACCCTTATTAAGAAGAGGTTGCCGTTAACGACTGTAATTCTGCTTCCTTTTCGACCTTGAAGAGCTCTTTGCTCCTGCGTGCTCTCAGGCGCCGCACTCCCACTCTGTCCAGCCACCCCACTGTCCATCAATGCATGCAGAATCCGCACAATGCCTTCCAGCATACTGGCCGTCTTGGAACGAGCACTGTGATCAGATCCTATTAAGAAGGAAGACTGATGGCCTACAGTGACCTACAGTGAGCGTGCGTACCTTCTCCAGGTACATATTGCTACTTTGTCTACGACTCGTCATAAAATTTTATAAAGACTTCTCTCTGTGTTTCAACTTCGGATGGCAGGTGTCTTTTCGCTGGTTTGCCGGGTGCCCAAGCTCTGTATTGCAGGGCCGGGTCTCAACCTTCACAGGAGATGGCAATGAGACCGGTGAAATCTCTGACTGCAAACTTCTCAACCTGTTTCATGCAACAGCTCTGATGTGCGCAAGAACGGACCAGCACTTGTGTATTTGATCTACCCAAGATTAGATGTAGAACAAGTGTAGATCGATATTGATTTGCACAGAATACATTGCTTGCCAGCTTCAGCACCAGAACACGTTTTGCACCTTGCACAAAAGCATTAAATAAATGAGTTTGAGACAAAAATAAGTCTACGATTCTATGATTCTATGAGTATCAAAAATTGAGTCTGAATGTGTAAACTGTATAACTGTATACATATTATGTATTGTGTAACTGTCTCTCTTTCTTGATAAAGAGGATTGGAAAGGGAGACTCTTCTTTAGCCACCTCCAGGATTGGACAGTGGACTGTGGACAACCCTAGCCTTGTCATATGGTTGGCAAAGGTGACCTCCATTTCGAGGTACCTCGGTTTGAACTGCTCAGCGGCTCTACATGAGACTCTCACAGCTCAATGCTCACCTGCAGTTCTTTGATTTGGGTTCACAATGCTTCTGCCAAAATCATATGAGTAGTAAAGAGTAGCTCAAAGATGACAACTCCAGCAAAGATGAGCAGTCCAAGTCTGTCATCTTTGTTCGACGTAATTCGAATTATTTGAGCACGCCCACTTTGGCAATTCGTCGCTCTCGAGTCCTTGACCAAGGCTGAACCATCCATGGTATGCACAAAGGGTCTGCTGGAGTCTGCCGACAGCATACAAATGAAGTCAACAATCAGTCTAACTTGCTCAGTGTGAGCCCGGCTGATGCAGTAAAAGTTTGTCGGTAGGTGGAGCAGGGATTCTTGCAGAATTTGGTTCGCACACTGACCAAACCACTTGCTGCCCGGAACTGAGCTCAACCGGATAAGTAGCTTTTTTTAGTAACAAGAAAATACAAATTCAAGGTACTGGGTTATAAATTATATATCATGGTAGTTATACGTATCATACGTTGTGTTCTATCTGAAGTGCCCGCCAAGTGTTCACTCACTTTCCTATGTTCAGTAAATCCCCTGGAAAACCACAAGGAGCAGCAAAAGAAGCTGCTGTAGTGAAGTGACACTTCTCTAAGATCTTGATATCTAGGTGCTGACATTGGGAAAAGAGATCAAGACTCACTGTAACTCACTAAGACTCATAACTCATCTCATAACTTACACCCTCACTCAAATCTGCAAATCCTGAGACGTTGCCCTGATCTGCCCTCTCCATTGTGCTTCCAGGCTGTTGTCCACCACCACAATACCGATCGCAACTGGTCCATTCGGTCCTTGGAGCTTCGAGTAGGGTTGGATTTAACGAATCAATGCTGGTTTTAACACCTGGTGGAGTGGTGTAATCCAATCTATATATCATCTCCCCAGCCACATATGAATCTTCAACCATATCAGAGAAGACCAGAACCGCTGCTCAAAAGACCATACAACATGAAAACGGAGATACTGAGATTTCCCTCCACGCTGTCCGCACTTGCTCTCAGGCACCGGCCACTCACCCCAAACACAGTCTTGTGGTTCATCACCACATTCCTGCTACTTGTAAGAGGGTAAGACGCTTTGAACATACTCAGTAAATGATTGGTCATTTCTTGAGTTGCTTCAACGAGGGGAGCCCAGAGGATAAGTCGGGAAAGGACGAACGAATCTAGCATGCAGTTCAAGGGTCAACGGAGAATGTAGGAGTGAAGTCAAACCAAATTGCAGCACATGTCGATTCTGACAACAAAAAAACACATTATGTGAACTGTGACCTCACCCGTGACCTCCCGCATGGAATAGAAAAGATTAAAACAGCTTGCAACCTTTGTATCATATGAATCACCTAGTCTTAATTAGCCAATCATCAATAGTATTTCAACAACAAAAAAGATCATATATCATCGGAAGGACTCTTGTATCAAATGTGGATGACAAAACCCTCCCAGCATGCATCCCCAAGCAGAACCTCTCGAATGCACGAAGCAGTCTCTTTCAATGGACCGTAGAAGCCAACGCCGCCATACTGCCAGTGACCCGCAATTTTCCAGCGTGAAAGACTTGACATAAATTTGTAAATGTATAAATCAATGGGCACAAAGAATCACACACACGCCCTAAGGATCTTACAGACGGGTTCTTGAGTAAAGGCATGCATACGGAGCTCATGTGGATAGGATAGAAGAATGATGAAGCTATTCAATTCGTGCACGAGACCCACAAAGATCACAAAGTAAGGCCACAGGTTGAACAAACTGCACCCTAAGCTTTCCCTTATTTCCCATAACCCTCACATCTTTTCCCTGAAAGTCACAACACTTGGTCTCATCACAGCTCGACCCACGGGCACACCTGCACACCCCGCGTGATGAAGCGAGTCCTTGTTTGCTGACCGCTACCTCAGAGCAATATGTGATCTAAGTATGTGTGCGTTCTAGAAATGCTTTGAATGTGAAGTTCTTCCGATATAGTCTGAGCAGCAAGCCAAGCCCACTCTCCAGTAAATTACATACTGAATCCATGCATGTGCATTGTCTGACACGACTAAAACATTCTAAAGTCAGCAGGAGACGAATGGAATGGTACGAGCTCACAGGTCATGACATGTCACTGAGACGACGGGATCCGCATTGCTTTGGCATAATACGCACTAGAAACAGGCGAAGGAATTTTGACACAGAAAGGCGTAGAGTCAAGAAGAAAGCGTCATCTGAGTCACTTTAATATCCTCAAGCTCATTGAAAGTTCTAGTCTGACAGTTCAGATTCGTTTGAATCCCAGGCCCCGAACCACAATCGGTGTCACAAGCACTCCAAGAAGTCCAAGCTGACACCTGAGCTCTCCACAAACATGAACAACACCAACAAACAACTATGATAATCTGATATCAATATGATATGATATGACGTGATAAAATACTTAAAGTCTTGAAACTTGAAAACAACGGCGCAACTGCTTATAATCACAGAGCAGAGTGACTATACGCGCAATTACTCAATTCTTAACATCATGAAATATCATGGATAGAAATGCAAGCTCGTGTATTTCTACAATCTTTGTATTTCTTCAGCACACGACTGGCAAACAGGATCAGAAACGTTGGTTCACCATCCAGACTGTTGGGTCCTTGCCTGTGTATCCTCTACGTTGCAAGGATTGTCGTTGCAGCCTGTGGACAAGCTTGATTCAAAGGAGACTACCAACTACCAAGTGGCTTGAAAAGTGGTCGACATCATGCTCATACAACATCATGGTAGTTTTTAGCATGTAGTAGCAAATTGGTGTTCTTCATCAAGTTTGACAAAGCAACTAACATGCCGACCAAAGAAGAGTCTTTTTCTGTGGCACTCTGATGTAAGTTCGATTGTTGGAGAACAGCTTCACCAACCTTGACCCAGCGATTAATTCTTCCACCCTTAGTCATCCTCCCATCCATCTAATGTCCCGGCCTGTAGTTTGGATCAAATCCGTTCCGCATGGAATACCTGGCATATGCGGCATGCTGATGTATTAGCAAAGTATGGTTCATGATTGGACATATTTGTTTCCAACCACTTAAATGGTCAACTATCCCAACTCTTCTGTCAATTTTATTGCACGCATCAGGCAATCTTCCGCATCTGAAACATCCCTCTATACCTCCGAGCATGGAATCTTCTATCTTGCTGGAAGCTTGTGGTATCTCTCTGGTGGCTGAGCTTATTCGACACCAATCATCTAGCAACTTCAACCCACCTGGGCACCACTTCCTAGATTTTGTGTGCTCTCGATGTGTTGTGGTTCCCAATTCTGACCTCCAAATCTGGGATTGCGAGTCACCTCAAGCAAATAGCAAGAAAAACAAAAAGACTCTTGCAATCTCAACTTCTTGATATTGATTTAGCTGATCCAAATATAAAGCATGATAAAGCGTCAAAGAGCAAGCTTGGCCATGTGGAGAACTCATGCTGGGGTTTGCTTTCTGCAGGTATCATATAAATCTCATGTTATGAAATCTTAAACCTTTCTTGGTACTTGCATGTCCTGCAACCAGCCGAGCCTGTCGATGGCGCGTGCTCTGGCCGCCGCCACAGGTTCTCGTACATCGATCCCAATGCCTGAAACGATCTCTCTGTAAGTGTTTGCATGCCACTGGATAGCCGCTGCGTCCGATCACTTGAAGCTCAAATGAGATGTCAGCAGTGAGTCAGTATTCATCAATGCCACAAGAGCCATAAAACAAAGCAATCAGTGAGGAATCCATGCAAATGGCAGTGAAGGTGCTTAGACAGTAGATCTCTCTAGTTTATAGTTTATTTGGACCTGTGAGTGTTTTTGACCATCCAGAATCTGGCAAATTCAGTTCTTCAACATGTCTCAACAGGTAAACATGTCGGATTTAGCGATATTCAAGGCATCCATTTCTTTGGCTGGGTCTCCCACGTCCAAGGTGACATCCGACAATCCACTGCCTGCAACAATGTTCGAGCGCTCTGTGCTGTCTGGCTGTTTAGCCCTATCAGCTAGTCCCTGGGAGGACAAATTACTCCACTGGCTCAAAATATTCTGTTGAATTTCATTCTTGGATACTGTGCATGGTACATTATATATCTTAGCGTTTAGTTCATTTTGTCTGTTTCTCATCTACAGTCATCTATACAGCCACATGCGATAAAACATGTGAAAATGATATCTACTAGATATCTACTGTATATCAAATACATATCCCAGAAGCTCACCTTCTCTTGCCTAAACTCTCTCAGCTCCTGACTGTCTTGCACTCTCGCACTGATCGAAGTCCGGCTTCACCTGAGTTGTGCACAGTGGTATAACCACACAGAACGCACACCTGGAAGGACAACTGGCAGAACCAGAATTCGTTGGCATAGCATGTGCATGTATCATTTACATTCGTTACCGTAAGTGTCTTTGGGTGAAGATCTCGACACCAATTAAACAATTAAACTTTCAACCCTATTGTTAGACCTAGACCTAGATCAGTTCAGACATGCTTTCATCCGAGCCAGAATCAACCGATTCTGGAGGATTCATCAAGATTCTCTATAATGTTATACGCACTTCAGCCACTATCGCAGCCCAAAAGCCCTCAATTGAGCTTTCCAGCTTTGGCACTAAAAAAGAAAGTTTCAGGGAAGACCAAAGCAATCTTAATCCACACTGCAAGCCGACTTGCTGTCCCGCAAGTCACAAACTTACTGTCAAAAAACTACAGTAAACTAAACTGAGAAAAACTAAACCCATCGAAATTTAGTGACTCAGTCTGTGGGAAAAAATGATAAGGGTCTGGATGTGCTGTGTGCTTCCATATCCTGATTGTATTCAAACATGTTGCACTGCACCAATTTCACTCACTTCAGAAACGGATGACAACATTGAAGATCATTCAAGAACCGTTCTGGTAAAAGTAGCCTTGAAAGATAACCTCCAAACCGCTTTCTGCTGAGCAAGTTGCAAGGAGTACCGCCGGCTTTTGCCATCTGGCACAGAGAAACAAAAAATCAAAAATCCAGTCAAAAACAAATAAATATAATATATTTATTTGTTTTTGACTCAAATGAGGTCACTGGAGTGACATTGCATGCTGCCCTGAATTTAACTTGGAAAGTCCATAGTTTGTATCACCTGCCCAGATCTGCCCAGATTCCCAAGCCACCCACGCCTGTGTGATCCGCCGATTCCGATATTGAACGTTCAACTCCTGGCTCGTGATGAGTATTGTGCAAGCTGAGCATTGTTACAGCATTTTGCTTTGGGATCCAACCTTATTTTCTTGAGTTGTTTCTCTTCAATGGAAACCAGACCATCCAAAAAGTACCCCCTGCAAGCCACATAGGAAGATATATCATCACACATTGAACCACCATTCCTTGTGAGAAACGCAACGCAAACGAAGTGTGTCTCGAGTTTAGATTCAAAACCTATTGGCCTACTCTATTCTTGCAACTAAGAAATGTTCAGTCAAGCCACTGAGCCAAGTGACTCAACTTGAAAGTTTGCGAGTTGATATCTACTGTACTGTTGTGAATATGCTGTAATAGCAGCATCATAATCATAGCCAACACATGCAGTAATGCAAGCCTCGATTATGGTCTTTGGATAGGTTACACAGAGGTTCTGCGAGTTTTGTCTGGCAACTCTCCGTTGCCTCTTTGGCATTCGCTTGCCTAAGGCTCTGACTGTGCATGGGGCCCAATCACCCCAATCGCTCATGGCGCAATTGTCGCCTCACACATCACATTGGATACACTCGTTTTAGCCCATAAAAAAGTTCAATGGATGTATGCCATGACTCATGACCATCCACAAAGATGTAAAGACTTCGGACCTACAAGTGCAGGTACTTGCCTCAGTATTTGCTGTAACATAAGTATGCGAGACTCTGATTTGCAGTGCAATTACGTCTGCTTCGTTCAGTCTGTACAATCCAAATGCCAAGCATCCAAATCAGCCTATTTTGCTTCCGACAAAAAGCAAAGACAATTTTTTGATGTGCCAGTGGTGTATCAATCATGTACCAATAAAACATCATAAAACCCTGGCTTGGACTCTGAAAAGACTTCTGTAACCAATGAGTTGCATTTTGTCCAAGTCTGCAAAGAGCTCATTCCAAAACAACTCAGTGAGGATGCTAAAAGCAAAAAAGCTTTCCACGTTCAAAACCCGCCAAACGCCTAGGTTTCCATCTCCGATACCACAGGTCTCTACATTGCATGGCTCGAGCCTCGGTCAAGCAGGACTTTTGCAAAACTTCAAACTGAGAGTGAGAATATAGAACGCATGAATGCTCGTAAGGTCCATTTTGACTAAAAAAGCTCTCGCTTCAAAAACTATCAAGCTTACAGGCTTTCAGTGTAAATGCTCTGAAACTGCCGCATGCCAAATGCGCAATAATGCACGCTTGCATTGCAGGTGCTACCAGCCCAATTTGTCAATGCATCCAGCATTGCAATGCGAACAATGCACAATGCTCTGTCTGAGAAGTGAGTTCACTTGGAGCCAAACACCTTCAAAGCTCCACAAAATGGATAGCCACCGTTTCTGGCTTCAACCTCCAACCAAGTCCAACAGCATAGGTCTTATGATGTGCTGATGTGCTATGTCCATCTATGTCCACTATAGTATGATATGAATAGTCAATGTCATTCTTGGGGACTTACAACATGTTGCAAAGATGAGCGAACATCTTAGCATCAAGCGTCACTGCACTAACATTCACAAGCGAAATTTGGGTTCCACTTGTACACTTCCTGCTTCATCATTGCATTGTTGCTACACTATCAATTCATATCAATTCCATCGATCTTGGCGCCTCAATGACTCGATTTCGTGTCCGAAGTCCACCGCCACATGGACGTGAGCAGTCCGACCTCACGCGGTGTGTACAATCGCCGTTCAATTCCTTGCAAATCTTGCAATTCATATGGAGGTGTGGCGCATGCTGCAATATCTCCATGACCCATGATGTAGTTGTGACGAAGGTGACTAGAACACAAACGAACAAATTATGAAAGAATGAAGAGATCGTGACTGACACTGTGTGTTCGTGACGGCATCATTGGCCCATTGGTCGCTTTGAAACTTGCAGGATATAAAGTCAAGTTGAAGAGGTTATGGGCTATCCCCCCAAGTCGCTTCTTCCTGATTATATATCTTTTATTCTCATTAATTCATAGTTTCCTTGCGGTTGATCTGCATACATGTACTCACACTTTATGAAGGTTGTTGAGACCTGGATGATGTCCTGACAACTAAGGAACCAGGGCAGCCGTTGAATGCATGAAAGAATCAGCAATGTGAGTTTGTTGATTGCCGCATCATGGTATGATGATTGCAATATATCTTTGACAATATTAGCAAACAACAAAGAAAACATAAGAAAAGCAGCTGTCTTAAGGCCCCTGCCAGGCTGACCATGGGCTGGCAGCGCCGTCCTGCGAGGCCAAAAGAGAGGTAGGCTCCAAAGAAAACTCACCAGGTACATTCCACTTTGTTCCCCGTGAGGGGAACAGGTAACGGCTATCCAGTACAAGCAATTTGGAAGCATCCACCACCAAACAACTCTTCAGACAACGTTTTACTCATTGTATCTCATCGTGTCTTTTACGTCCCTTTCATTCTGCACACTTGAAAAGTCAGGAAGACACATACACGTGGTGTTCATGATCGAAGTCCGCATTCTGGCAGTCTGAATCAATGTCGCATTCGGAGGACTCCTGAATGATGCTGCTGATCCTTCCCACAGCATCGCAGGGCCTAAGGGACCAGATCATTTTCCAGATACAAAGCAACAGTGTAAATAAAGTAATTAATCATTATATAGTTGATGGAATCTAAATTTACTGTAGTGAATGATATCATAATTACCAATATATACCTGATACAAGCTGATGTCTATATCTTTAGGGAAGCAAGTTCTTCAGGATTGCCACATGTATGAACCATGCTTGTTCTGATTGAACTCTGAAGGTCCTCAGAATCAAGGCCACACCATACTTCTGGGCCACTCTGGCCATAGTCGATATTCCAGGGTAGCCAAAAAGACTTGTGCCATGGAGATTGATAATGAGATACAATATAGTGAGAGAAGAAACCATTGGGGCCACGGGCACTGTCTCCTTGATGGGTCCACAGCATGGCTGACCACCTCAACGATCATGGGCACCCAGCTTGCAAAGACACTGTGATGTTGAACCATCGAGAGCCACTCTGCTTTCATTGAAGCTGCATTCGATCAGTTGGGAACTTGACCTCTTGAAATATCTTGAGATCCTCCCGATCTATCCCTGTCACTCTTCAAAGCAAAGCTAGTTTCGAGAACTTAATAGTGCTCGCATAGTGCAGACCTAAAAAAATATGAAAAAATAACTATACAAAAAAACAGCAACAACAACAACAACGACAACAACGACAACAACAACAACGACAACGACAACAACAGCAAAGAAGGCAGCTGCAATGACGACAACGCGTCTCTCAGTAAAGAGTTGCAGAGTCTGCTCCATAAGCTCCAAGCCATTGGTTGCAGGATTCGCTTCGACTCGGAACCGAACCTTTTGTTGGTTCACACACCTCAGAGCAACGAACTTGACATGGAAACTGTGACCCGTTGACGTGACTTACAACAACTAGCCATAGCCAAAGCGACAGCACTTCAACACGCAGATGCAAATTCAGAGTCTTCAGCGATTACAAGCGAGTGAATTCAGTTGATTTCAGTTGTATATATTACTTGAATTGTGCTGCGCAAGTAAGACTCTGTATCGTCTGTATACTAGTCAAACATCGGAGGCGCTCGCATACAGCATCAACACAGCTGCTTGGCATGAGCTAAGTCAATTTTAGGCTCCACATTGCCAAGCTACAAAGATTGCCACTCGTGCCAATCTGAGAACTCGCAGTCCTTTTGCTCTAAGGTGAGAAACATGTGTCTAATTCGTACTGTTTGATTTGTTGGTCGAGAAATGTTGAGTATTATCAATTCGGATCCGATATCCAGATGATAAGAAGCAGCGTGAAAGAGTTTGGGAACAAAGCCACTTGCATCGTGTGGACTGCAAATGTGGCTTTGATTTCAAAAGCTCCAGCGCATGTTCAATGCCTGGAACCAACAACTCAGTCTAAACAAGAATGCTTTAAGGTTCGCTTCATAGCATCAAAACATATCAAAACTATCTATTGGAAAAGAGACTCTACACGCACCACAACATATGTTGGAAAAAGGTACGTCTTGCTCAACAAGATACAAGAACGGAGCTTCTACCGACCAACTCACTATTGTATGTACTTCATGATGTTTCTGCTCCTTGACTTCTTCACAATCTGGCTTCACCTCGGTGAGAAAGCTGCTCGGATCCCTCACTCTATTGGACTAAAAGCCAGCGGGATTTACCATCATTTACCGGGGTAGCAAGAACGAAAGAATGTGATAAGTTGATGCATATAATATGGAACTACACTCCCATCCAGAAACCGTCACCACCAGGATTATTCCATTTTTAGTGGGGAATCCCTATAATCCCTTCACAAGGTCCTGCATCCGAGCAGCGCAATGCTTGGTTTCAACTGTACTTCCCTCACAAGCTGCACCTCAGAAATGCCCAATCAACAAAAGTTTCAAGGTACGGTGCATGATGGTGCATGCATGTACAAGGAAGTACAAAAAATGTCAGTTCCAGCCCATATGACGCATATGACCGATTGCTAATGATAGATAACAATCTCACCTCGAATGGTCTCATCTAGTCTGGTCAAGAAAGTGTTGCCTGCCTCTACACCTTGATATGCCTCAATGATCCTTTGGGCATGGGGCCTCATCCTCTGACCCTGCAATGTTATCAGCAACGAAAAATGTCAATTGCTTGCTGATCTTTGATCAACGTGGCGTGCTCGTGCTCTTACAAGGAGTGCAAGTGCCAATCAAAAGACTCGTAGAAACTTGAAAAGCTCCCTGGCAGCTCGGGTGTTTGCTTATGATTGGTATTGGATATCATTGGACGATGATCCTTTGAGACTCAATGGTTCAGAACTCTTGGGAGCTGTGAGCAACACCTGAGGCCGTCTAAGATGCTCACCACCGCAGCTATTCACTTCGTTGATCGTCTCAGTTTGGGTTGGACTTGCTGGTGGACAACTTCACATGCTGCGTCAAAGGGGTTCAAGAGTTGCAGGAAAGCGAGCATCGTGTGAATCTTCTCGTGCTCTCTTACTATTGTGCAAGTGTGCATAGATATAGAATAGAATTATATAAAATACTAAAATATAGTAAATGTACAAAATACATAATAGATGTCAGTCTATGATATTCTATTCGATTCTATGCCTATGGTTGACTCATTGGCCACATTGCACAAACTGACCCAACTCTGCAGGCTGAAATTGGATCCTGGTCCTGGCTGAAAAAAAAATGCTTTGAATTTTGAATCCAGGAAATTGTGGTAAAACTATGTATCCAAAGTAAAACAAAGCTGTTTCATGAGTTGAACAGTGTGCATGTACATTGAGAAATATTGAGAATTTAGTTTCGTGGTTCCCTACAAGGCTCTGAGCTCAAGGACCCTATGTCTGTCGCAGAGCTGGGTGCAAGATGGCTCCCCCCAATCTTAGCACAATGCGGCGACATCTTGAAATGTATGAAAATGATTGAAAATGTATGAAAGCTAATGGATGCTGATGGCGACAATCTGCTGCAGCGTGCTGACTGAAGGTGCAGGACTTGCAGTCTGTGGAATGATGTGGAATGTACTTGTTGAAACGCTAGGCTTCTACACGTTCCGTCCAGAAATTCTAAGCCGCGAGATCTGCCGTGCTGTAGGTTCTTGATAACAAATTCTCCCAATCCCAGAATGAACTTTCACTCACGACTGATCCACCCATGTCTGCCCATTAGGTTCGAGCTTGACCACTCGTTGAACTTGCAGTCTACTGGTTGGCAATCTGCAGCTGCTTGTCCCCTGGCTCGCAGCATGCGCACTGACTCTCAAAAATGCTTCGGACAGAGTCACGTCAAATTGGATCATGTAGGAAATCTATAGCGAGAAACCTGCAGGAGTCAAACTCTAGCTGTAGGTGCCTCTCATCTTATCCGTGTGCTTTCCCAAGCTGTCATTGCAGCTGGGACCAGAATCGAACCTAGACTCCTAGACCTACTTATAAAAAACCAGAAAAACATCAGAAACGATGCATGATAAGGTGACTACAAAGCGACTATGCTTGTCAGCCAGGCCAAAAACCAAGTACAACATGGCAGATGGACGCACAAGGCACGTAGTCACACAGCTGCGACTGAGCCAAGGAGATGTGTGGAGGATTGTGGAGGCAGTAGTCAAATCCCAAAAGTCAAAATGTCAAAATGATAGAATTCAATGCATCACTTCCATTCACATCAGACTCCCCAACTCACAGATTGTGATGGGGCACAGCAATGCACAGCACGTGTTTCAGGGAACTGTGCATCTAATCATCTAGATGGACAAGCTGTGCAACCCTGCCAGGATGCTCGAAAATGCTCCAAGATCTCTAAGATTCAAAGTATATTTGTTTGCTTGAGGCAGGAAAGTCTCAAATCTGCAAAAGGAGGACAGTGACAAAACAAAGTCACATTGAAGTAGCTGCAGAATAACTGCAAAACATCCAGGAAAGGTATCCTTCCGCACCTTCAACTGCGCACCAGAACATGCAGCCCCTTCTGTGGCATTGAAGAAGTAGTCACCCCACATAGGTTTCATCGACTCAGCGGCCACAATCTACCACAGGTTGATGCCGGACATGCCAATTCAACATACAGAGCATTCAAATGCATTCAAGCCAAATACCGGATATCGGATATCGTTTATGCATTGTTCAACCACCAGGCAACTATGTATGCAATGCAATACTGTAAGACAACCATCTCTTGGAAAGTGATGCAAAGGGCCCAAGGTGATGAGCATGTGTTTGTGGCTCTGAGTCTTTACACCCTACGTGGAGCTACTAGGTGCTACTAGTGGAAGAGTTTGTAATTTGTGGATGTTTATCATTGTGTAAAAATCGTTTCGGAACCATGCATTTCCTTGACAAGGGAAGGTTGGCCTTGGTGAGCTGAGCACCAAACAGCGCTCATCAAGTGCCGTTCACGAATACGGGCAGAATGACCACACTCAGCACTGCAGTCGCCTGCCGGGCGGCTACATCCTGTTTCACTTTGTTAAACCCCAAATCTCGTGAAAGGTGAGAAAGACAGGAACATCTCATGGACATTGGTTGATGAAGTCGACAGCTTGCAGAGTACTCAAATTGACAATGGCGACGGCGAAGACTCCGACAACCACCACAACATAATACAGTACCCCCAAAATGTTGGTCAAGAGGGGTCTAAGAAATTTAAGCTGCAACCATTTCGATCACCTTTACCACCATCTGACCGCTACTCAGGCTATCCATGTTGCCCATGTTATCAATCCATTCTCTCACAATTTCTGGAGAAGCAATCGTCTGAGTGCAGCACTTGCATCTTTCCAGTCAGTCCAAAGGCAGTAGATGCTATCTGCGCATTGACTGTGACAAGTTCCCACCTGCGTTGATATGTTTGCAGCTGCTTTGTTTTCGTATGTGTTCGTGACAGTGTGCGTGTGTGTCTCAACCATGTAGTACATGATATACATCGTACGCCCACACATACATACAAACATTTACCGTCGATGATTTTAGATGTATAGACCGAGACCTGTATAGCGTATAGTGATGTATAGAGATATAATTGACAGACTTTACAGTAATTAAATTTATACTGACGACTAATCTAATGACATCATTTCTTGACAAGAAGTCAGGCTAACCGTACGGATTTGCGAGTCACACCCAAGCATAGCATACATTCACTAGTTGAATCTAGAATTGATATTTACAGACTTTCCAACATCAGAAAATGATCAGATTATATAGTTGGATTTAGACTTAGAACGTACACAAATAACAAAAACAACTAGCAAGCAATGGCCTCATGCACTGTGGGCTGTCTCTTGGATAGCCTAAACATTCCCGCCTCTTTTGCAGCTCCAGGGTCGCAAAGAGCACCACAATAGTCAGGCCTCAATGCGGCCAATGTTTGCAAGTTGCGCTTATTGAAACAAATTGGAACAAATTGGAACAGAGTGAAACAACGCCAACAGAAACCCAACTTGGCAACTCGTGCGATTTGCGCTGATTTCCATTCTTTGCGCGCAGAATCTCTGGGATTCGCAAACGGCGTCCCCTTCTCACGGCAAATCACACCAGTCTCTTCAGAAGGGCTTCGGCACCTGTCAAGTATCGTTGATCTCTGAAAAAGCAGAAATGATTCCTTGGTGAGGCATTGCAAGCCACAGAACGATCACTTAGGCACCAACAGAAACTTGGTCTTGTTGCGTTGGTAGAGCTAGTGAGCGGTATTCTTCTTGAATCTTGACATGTATATTATACATCATGTATACCAAATAAATTCAAGAACAAGCTGGTACAAATTTGTGTATGAAGTCACCCAGCAGTGGAAATGAACGACGAGCGGATGCCATGTTTAGGGAATCTACTAGGTTGCTTGCAGTTCTTCAATGCGACCAAAGGATCATCTTGTGATACGCTTGGTACAAACATTGTCTCCTTTGGAAAAGCGGTGCTTCAGGAATCATCTCTCTATAGCCTGGCAAGATCTACAGAGCCACCCAACCTCTAATGAAGTGGCAAGGCTGCATCGCAAAATGCGGTACTAATTACTCAAAAGGCCTACCCTTTGCAAATTGTGATTGCTCCAGGCTTTCATGAGGAGCGAAGGGTATCGGAAGGATGCAGGAGCATTCTTAGTACAAAGTGGGCAAACCTGGCATTAAGGACCAATGCGTTTGTTGCTTGCAGCAGAGAAAGCACAGACTTCTGACCTGCCCGGCCTTGCCAAAATTCATCAGTAAAATCAGCGCACCACGACATGCCGAAGTCAGCTTCAGCGTGCCCATAGAAAGCACAGGGATCATAGACAGCTGGTTCTCCTTGGACTCCTCACCGTGAACGGGACAGATGCAGTTTTGTAACTCCTCTGCAGGATTCAGAAAGTAGATTTGACATTTTTTTCTGTCTATACTATACTTTCCTTCAAAGAGCTGCAATCTGGCCCAGGAATTGCTTGCACTTTGACAAAACTAATCCAATGTCTGGAAAGTCTCTACATTCCTGTCAGTCTGCATGGATGTTTGAATGCAAAACGAAAACTGGTGATTGCTGGAGATCTGTTGGATTGCTCCTGCAAAATTTCCGTTCCAAAAATCCCCGTGCAGTAGCACAGGGCGCACCGGCTCGTCTTCAAAAAGGAGCTCCAAATCATTGGTGGCCTCCGTTGTGGCGAGCAGGTTTCAATGATAGAACGCCTTGCATATCCTTGTATTAGCACCATATGTTGCAATATATGTTGCACATATCAAAATTCTAAAATGTGAGGATCTGCAGGAACTTCAGCGAGCAACATCGCTACCACGCATGGTGCTTGATGGATCTTCATGGTGCTTGGAAACTTCGTCTGGAAGTGTGAAGCGAAGCATGCTGAAGGGACATCCAGCCTGGAGAACCCTGCGGAACGCAGGTCGAAGCTGTATAGCTCCACGCATCAACCGTTCGCACCGCCGACGCCAAAAACGTGGCCAAGAAGCATCCCACGCATTGGCTTGCGACGTCTGTCCCAGAAAGCCATCAACGGAAAAACCAAACTTGCCAGCAAGAGCCTCATGGCTGACAGAAGCGTCGTGTCTATGCTAAAGTCTCTACATTAAAACAACCATTCTAATCCATTCTACAATAACTGTAGACAGTTCAACCCAGTTGCTGGTAAGATACTGACTTGTATATTATAGCTACTTCACCCGCCAACTTGGAAGTCAAAAATGATGACAAATGACTGTAGCGAGGAAGAAAATAAAAAGGCGTACAAATCAAGCTGAAAAGTTGGAAATTGTGGCGCTCTTCTCCCTTGAAGTTACCTGGGTGTCTGGAACTTTGTCAGTATGAGATCAGCGTATGGGGAACAGGGGCCGGCGAAGTTATCACGCCACAAAGCCGCGAAGCCGCTTGGCCTTGACCACGCCGCAAAGCCGCGAAGCCACAAAGCCACTTGCAAACATTCCCTCACTGGCGCTTCTCAACGCCATAAAGCCGCAAAGCTGCAAGAAACGCAAAACGTGGTCGAATTTGAGTGCACAAAGAGCGCGGCCAAGGCTTCACGCAACACACTAGCATGCATGGCAGGCCATGAACCAAGGCTTTGGTGCTTTAGTTCGCTTTGGCGCTTTGAGACGCTGTGACGCTTTGACGCTTTGAGACGCTTTCACGCTTTGAGACGCTTTGTTGGTTTCAAACGTCTGGACGCTCTGAGACGCTTTGAGATGCTTCGATGCTTTCAGACGCTTGGACGCTCTTGGGGCAACAAAAGACATTGGCTGCTCTCTGTACAGAAAAAAGGCTGGTATCTAAAAGTTCGTTTTTTGAAAAATGTTTGACAATGTGACAATAGTAGTACTTTTGAAGATCAGTTTTAGAAGATTTCTGAGAAGAATTTCGCGGAATACTACTTTGGAATACTTTTCTTGGAGGACTACTTTTATTTTGACCATTGTTTCAAAAACACTTCCGGTTTTTATTAAGAGCAGTTTTGAAATGTTTTGAAGACAGTTTTTTGAAAACTACCTTCGCAAGAATCTGCTGGAAGATGTTGGAAGGCATTTGAGAAAACAGTCTAAGGTAGGCAGTCTTCAATGACAGTCCACGTTACGCAGTGTTCGATGACAGCGCAAGTGAGGCAACGCTTGAAGGCAGTCATTGATGATATTTTTTAGTGTTTGAAAAGAATAGGGTCAGCGATGACACTGCAACTTTGGTCATGTTCCAAGTTTTTGGTTGCATTTTTTACATCAGCATTTGTTTGGGCAGTTATTGATGACAATGTAAGTTAGACTGTCTTTGATGACTGCGCGTTTCTCTTAAAAACGATGCAATATGAATCGTAAACATGGCGCCGTGTGAGAAACCCCGTGTGGCAGTAGCATGACCTCTTCCACCTACTTATCAACAGATTTGAGCGCCCTTACAATGCCTTACGCTTGTTGGGATGTCAAACCACTGTCGAAATCTTGCTATTTCCAATGGGGCAAAACTTTTGGCAATATTGCAAAGTAAATGCAATATCTTTTTTGAGGGCTTGGAAATTGATTCCTTTTGCCGTTCTTGTTGAAAATTTTGAGTTCGGATGTTTGTTTTGCCACTTTCGTCGGTTCGCCTTTCACCGGTGTCTTTCTTGCGCAGGAACGCCAAGGCGGTTTTTTTCACGATTTTTTGCAACAGCGGTTATCCCATCTCCATTGCCAGGACCTTATGTACATGAGCAAGTTCAAGGACTGTTGCAAGTTCCAGGAGCATCCACCCCGCACCATCCCATCGACCGTGCGCGCAAGTTCGATTCGCATGCATTTTGCCCCCAGCCACACCATCCATTGCGTAGCATCTACAATGTGACAACATCAAGGAACATTTACATCCCCCCACCCCACACCATCCAGAGCGTAACACCGACCATGTTTGCAAGTTCAATGAACGTTAACATACCCCCCCACACCATCCATTGCGTAGCATCCACCATGATCATGTCTGCACGTTCAATCATCGCCTCCAGCAGCGACTGTGAGGAAGCTTAAGGACCGTTATAACATCTGCCCCACCCCACCACATCCACTGCATCGACCCATGTTGGATGAGCTGAAGAAGGAGCTTGAGATGGGCCGGCTACAAGGTCCCTTCTGCAGCCCCGCTTGGTGGCCGCGCCCTGCCATCGGGATAGAAGGCAGCCCTATGCTGCCAACCCCTGAGGGCACCATGACAGCAGCTTTCAGCTTTTCAGTATGCCAACATCAAAAAATTCGACGATGCGAAGATCATCGACGATCCATGCACAATGCCACAGTTCAAGTGTCAGATGTCCCACCTCATGAGGACATCACAGTCTATGCCAACATTGCCAAGACGTTCATGAATGAGGGCTCTCCCACGGCATCCTGGGCACCCCACCCCACACCATCCATTGCGTAGCACCCAGCATGTTTGTAAGTTCAAGGAACGGTCCACCCACAACACCCATGCGCAGTATCCACAGTGTGTGCAAGTTCAAGGCATAAACATGAAGGACAAAAAACACGAGAAACTACTTAACGAAGACGCATGAGCAATTCGGAAAGAATAAGTAAAACAACAAATCATAATCAAGAGTCCAAAACCCTCGGGGATTGGCTGGAAGCAGGATTCAGGAATGGGTTAACTCTGGATTTAAGCCCCCTGGATGCTGGGCCGGCGCCTCAGCATGTTGCAGGGCATTAAACCAAGAGTTCCACCTCTGTTGGTCTGTGCCCGTGTGGGGTATGTCTGACATCTGGATTTCAGCTTTTGGTGTAACCCCGGCATTTTTTCCACATGTTTCTGGTTTCAAGCCAGTTTCTGTCAACCCTTTTGGCCAGCTGCTCGGCTTCTCTTTTGTAATTCCCGAAAGTGCAGCCCAGTGTTCTTTCAAAGAAAGTGTTAGTACTTGACCGCCAAGATGATGTTAATAGCTGACCACCAACCCCTGATCACAGCAAGATGATGTTAATAGTACAGCAAGTAATCTTATTGTGCTTTGCAGCTCAGGGTTGCGCTGGTCTGCGTAATCTTATTGTGTTTTGCATCTCAGGGTTGCGCTCGTCTGCGTCATCTTATTGTGTTTTGCAACTCAGGGCTGCGCTGCTCTGCATAGTCTATAATCGAAGCACAGAGTCTGGAGTAGTACTTTGCGGCGCGCGGTAAGGTTAGTACTACTACAACAGTACTCCTACAACAGTACTACTACAACAGTACTACCACAACAGAACTACTACTACAGTACTACGTACTACTACAGTATTACGTACTACCACAGTGCTACATCTCACAAATAAAAATTTCATGGCTGCCTGGTCCACAACTCACAGATACATCTCACAAATCAAAATTTGAAGGGTGCCCGTCACACAACTCGCAAGTAAACGCTTCACCATGGAAACATCAATGAAATGTCTTCAAGAACACTTTTCTCTCTTTTTTGTGAAATCTTTGCTAGAAAATCCGAAGAAACAATGATTGCAGTATTTTTTGTGGAAATGGTACGGTGGACAGCCCTGGGGCTGATAGGTTCAAACCAAACGGGTTGGAATTGCGGACATAAGTTTGCAGTGCCCCCGTCCCCCCCAAAAAAAAGTTCACCAGTCGAAAGACCTAGGTCCTAGACATCTGGGACATGCGGTTGGCATGACTCATGCTGGTACTCTTGCAGCACCAGTTCCCATGAAATTCCTGAACATGTGTGGCACTTTTGCAGCACCAGTCTAAGAAGTCTGGAACATGTTGGTTACAATCAAAAAGACAACATGCCATGTTTGTCATGCTGGTACTCTTGCAGCACCACTCTAGGTCAAAGTCAAACACACGTTGGTCATGCTACTGGCGACAACAATTTTGCAGCACCAATTCATATGAGATTCCTAGACACGTGGTAGGCGCGGCTCATGGTGGCATTTAAGTCTAAAACATGATGGTCCATGGTCATGCTACTGATAGCACGTGTGCAGAGAAGGCATGGTGTGTACCAAAATTTAGTTTGGGACGCTTTGGCGCTTTGAGACGCTTTGGCGCTTTGACACGCTTTGGCGCTTTGACGCTTTGAGACGCTTTGGCGCTTTGACACGCTTTGACGCTTTGAGACGCTTTGACGCTTCGACACGCTACAGCACCGCACGGGATCTGCACATCCACCAAGTCAAGTGCCGGCGCTCCGAACCACTTTGGCGCTTCTTTGCATGTGGCGCTTTGAAGCTTTGACGCTTAGAGACGCTTTGGCGCTTCGATGCCATTTGGCGCTTTGACGCTTTGGCGCTTCGGCGCTTTTTAAGGACTGTGCCTGTCCCCCTTTCCCCGTGCAATGAGATGTAACATGTTGCAGAAGATTTTCAATATAGTGAGAGAAACAGTGACAATTGCAACAAAAAACGTCTATCGCAATGTCCTGAAAGTCTTTTGGAAAGCTGTATGGCCACATTATGTCCTGCCTGCCTTCTAAAGGCAAACTTCAAGCCTTTCTGCCCAACTTGTCGTGTTTTCCCTTGCGCCTCTGGATCTTTGGGCTCTGCTAAGTGCAAATCTGCCAAGGCTTGACCCAGTAAGTACCAGGGCACATGAGCTTCACGATGCAAATACTCCTAGGATTGAGATTGCGAACAAAAAATCAAATATGACCTTCAAGTCGATACGGAATAGTAGTTGCACATTTCAAGTCAGTCTTTGATATTGTGCTGCAAAGAGTTTGTGTGAACTATGTTTAACTAGTCTCTTGTGTCTGCAAGAAAGGAGATCCAAACTCGGACAAAGCATCACACTCAAGGAGTTGGGACAGGCAAATTCTGTCAACACAAAGCAGGAATAGAAAGATTGCAAACGTTTTTTGCATCCATTTGAGAAGCAAGGTTCCATGACAAGGTAGGAGGCACCAAGTCCATCTTCCTGGCATCGCGATTAGGCTCCTAAAGCTATTGCACAGAAACAGACATTTAAAGATCCCGCTCAGTCAATGCTGAAATAGTTGAACGCGCAAATCCGAGTTCCAAATCGTTTCAAGAAGTAGATATTAATATGATTGCACAGTCAAAATATATACTTCAGTACAAATCCACCACACGGTGACCCTTTAACTTGATTCATTCATAAATACTGTGGCGTCAACTCGCATCTCGCGTCCTTGAAGGAAATCACTTTGGGCACTTTGAAGATTTTGCTGGCTTCTGCAATTGCCTCAAGGCCAATTGCCTCCGCGCGTATTGCTGACCTGGTGCCCTTCTTCACCACCAAATTCATGGTATCAGCACTGCCAGCATCACTTTGACAAGTCACTCGAGCTACGTGAGGAGCTAAGTACTCACAGGTCTCCACCAACAGCCCCTCAGACAAGAGCACCAACAGCATCCCAACATGCCTAGCATGACATGAAGCCTGTTTCTGCGTGGGACATGTTCTGTTTGTGCCATCGACAGGTGTATACTAGCTGGCTTATACAAATGCAAGGAATCCTGGTAAGTCAGGAGGAGAGTGAAGGAGTAATTTTGGATCTGTCGGAGCTACAACATTGACAAAATCTTCAGTGCTTGTTGTGGCAAGATGGTTCTTTCAGTCCACCTCGATGTGAGTTCGGCAGAGCTGTTTGTTGCAAAACTGCCAGTAGCGAATCCAACTGTTTCCTACGGAATAGACGCAAGAGTCTTAAAAAAAACCCGTTGCAGTCCGACTTTTAGATTTCGTCTTCGTTGCGCTGACGGGGCAACAGTTGTAACAAAGCCGCGGAACCTCTTCTTGCAAGAGCTGGTGGACTTCAAAGGCTCGCCTATGGATTGTTCTCCACAAACGAGCACCTTTTGAATGTCGTTGACAAACGGAAAACAACAATGCTCCCAGAAGGACTCTGTGATGCAACGATTTGGATAGCTTCTCATTGTGCACTGGAGCACTCCACCTAAGGGCAGCCAAATGGTTGCTGCCTACTAAGTCGGGCTCAAAAAAAACGTAGAGCGGACATATGAAAAATCGTTGTTCAAATGGCTGTGTGCAGCACCATAGGCAATTGCTTCTATTGCAACATGCATTTGCTTGTCTCCTAGATGAAATAGAAAGTACAAGCTTTCATCAAAATGTAGTCAGTACCCTAACCTACTAGCAGCATTTAGCAGCCTGCAGCCCACTAGGATCACCAGAAATGAAAGTTGCAAGGCACTTGTGGTATGCCATTTGTGTCAATGGCCACTGCAAAGCTGGACCGCGAAAGCTCGAGGGCTCCATGGCGGACCAAAGGCATATGACTCACAATTTACAGTGTGGTACAATATTAAACAAATACCATAATTAATCAAGGTCATTGACCATTGCATATTATCAATCAAAGTCTGGCATACATTCTATCTTATCCTTCAATCGCCCCTGCTGACTGAACTGTATTCCAGGAGGTGTGCAGGGCATTTTAACTTCAGCCGAGAATTTGTGCCGCCTTTTTTTTCTAGCGTGGGACCAAATTAACGGTTAACGATGGGTCCTAAATATTCCCAAATAATCTTACACACTTTGATGGGACAGCCAAGTGCAGATCTGTAGATACACATTGACACCTTTGCATCACTTGGGAGACCTCATGGATCATTCATGTCTCCGCGCCACTGGGAATAAATCCTCTTCGTTTTTTCGAATTTGAAATGTCAATCATGCAAATATATGCAAATGCAGCATACGTATTGCGCAATAATGTATTTGTATGTAGTTGTTCCATGTTGTTATCCTGCAAGACATTCGAAGGCTCTAGGTGACACAAATCATATTCTGAGCCAGATCAGTACAATATCGAAGGCCATGTATGCCAGTGGTGCAACATGGCCAACTCTGTTGTCCATCATCTATCTTAAAGCCTTCGCAACATGCAGAAAGCCTAGAGGTGCACTACTTGAGAACTGTCAGCTTTGCCATTGAGGTTTGCACATTTTCGCAACGATGCGTGTTCTGAAGCCTTGCTGAAAAAATCGGTGGAGGCATTGTTTTCTGGCTACTTTGGTGTTTTTTTCTTGTTGTCCAAGATGTTCAATGTCTATACACTTTGCAACCACTGGAAAAAGTGACAAAAGAAGACGAAACAATATGTGTGGTTGGAACTTGGAACACTATGTTTGGTTCCAACATCTTCCAAGTAAGATCTAGTGATTACGAGCATATGTGCTGCGCAGCTGGTGCAAGCTGCTATTCATCGTATTTCATCGTCAGCTGTTTGAGGCTTTGACGTTGACCACCGCACTTGGAACAAAGACCCCACTCGCTCCATGCACCCCATTCGCAGCTCTGGCAGTCATGTCACAGGTTTGGTGAAGAAACCAACGGTATCCAAAGAGCTTGGAACATGCAAACAACATGCAAACAACCCATTCAAGACATTTCAAAAGCACACCCTGCAGGAGTGTTCCTTCAATAGTCCTTGCTTCAGGTGACTCACAATGAAGAGTCTCAGCTGACAGCTTGGAACAAGCACACCCAACTTTATTGATAAAAAGATTCAACTTTCTTCATCTTTCTTCATTCAAGTTCACCTTCTGGTGAATTACTATGAGAACATCACAGACACAGAGAAACAAAAGAACCAAACTCTGACATTCCAGAGCCTGACACTTGTGGTAATTGGGGCACCGCAAAGTGGAACAAGCTTCTACCTGTCCGCAGCGAACACATTTACACTTCTCTCCTCGTTCAGTCTGTGTGTCCACTGTTCTGCAAGAGGACTCTTACTATACAGTGCTTGCACAGATGGGAACTATTCAATTTTGTTTGACCTGTTCATAACCACTCCCCACATCAGTACGATAGTATTATCTCAGTAACTTAGCACACATCAAAAACAGATCTATAATAAGTTGTATAAGGCTATATAGAGGCGATTTGACATGGCTTTGCTCCAACTCATGCTCCAACAAACATCAACACACTGGCTGGGCCAGGATCGGCCTCTTTTCAAAGAGCAATTTTGGGATCAAATTATTGAACTGACATGAATTGAATCTGTGAATGTTCACAGTTGTCCAAACTTTTGAGATCTGGCCTCTTTCAAGGTGTCGTTGCATGGCTGCCCTCCCTTCTTGTTTGGTGTCTCCTGGGCTGACTTGAACGGAAAATAGCACAAGTAAGACATGGTACATGGTCTTCCAGGCACAGATGTGCAAAATACATCAAAATATTAGAATATACTAGAATGAGACAATAGAAACAGAGACTGACTGAGTCCATTTCATCATGATCCATTTGTGGAGAAATGTGACATCAAGTTGGAGGATGAGGAAGTCTTAATAAGGTATGACATTTGGTGTTGAGGCTTCAAACAGTGCGATGCCAAAAGTCTTCCAACCCATATACACCATTCAAAACCGTTGGACGGTGTATTGCACAAAGATTGAGATGCTAAGAACCAAGTGCCCCATGTCATCCCAATCAACAACTGTGATTCAATCTCGCTCTCCATTTGAGCGGCTGGCAAAACTCAATACAACTGGGGCGCTCTATGGGACATAGGTATCGTTTTTCGCAGTTCGCTATATCGTTTTACAGTGTTTGGGGCATGTACGTATGATATGGTAATAAATGAGTCAGAAATATAGATTAAATTGAATTGTAATTGTCTGTGTTCATGGCCATTTGGGCTTTCAATTCCTGTTTTTTGGCGTCTTTTGGGCCTTGATTTCCTTTCTTTTTGGTTTCTTGGGACAGGATGGATTTGTGAGGATGTATGTACCAGAAGGGTATCGCTAAGGTATCGCTTCGGGTATCGCTTTGGGACTGGCGAGAGTGTGGAAAAAAAGAACAGTTCCAAGCTTTGGTCGCAAACATGAAGGAACTAATTGCATTTCAAGACATTGCAAGGTATCGCTTTTGGTAGTTCACCATATCGCTTTCCATGGTTTGGAGCCCCTTTCAAGAAAAAAGAGCGCCTCACAAGAAGACTCCTACATGAAGAGTTTAGCTGGTTTCTCATTTTGACAATGCATCTAATAGGTAGGCTTGAACTCTCTCCAAACAGCGTGTTATTCCGTCTAGTCCTTTCGAAAGAATACATATATTGGGCCTGCGGTGTGCAACACATGCCGGGTTTGCCACAGACCGTTCACGCTCTCGTTGACCACCATCCTGAGAGTTGCTTTGCACATGGAGTCCTGTAAGAGTGAGCCTTTAGCTTGCCTAACTTTGCAAACAAAGTGTGATCCTCTGGGCACCATCTATCTGCCTACATCTGCATGCCATCTGCAACGCAAGAATGTAGTTTATTAATCTATACGTATATATTTGTTTGTGATATTTTGTTGTCAACGTCTATTTGACAATTCAATTGCGCGTTGCCCAAATCCTGCAGCTCAGTCCTGCTAGTAGCATGTCAAACTTGCCATGCGGGAAAATCATTCCAACAACTGCGATCTGCACCTAAAATCCTCCCTTAACTACACCAAGCTACACAGCTGGCAGAGCATTGCGTCCACTCCTCGGCCAAAACTGTTATCTCCTTCCAAGATCTTCTAAGCCATTGCGAAGAAAAACAGCCTGTAGGAAAACAAACATAGAATATGGTATCATTTATGTGCCTTGATATGTTTTACTATCATGGTGCGTGAGCCATGTCAGCTATGTTGTCTCCCTTGTCGAATCACTGTGTTTGCGAGCTTCAGGGCAGTTGCCTTCATCACAAGTCACCAAGGGCCCAGGCCGTCCAAGCAGACAATTGGCAATCCCCTTCCTGGCAACATGAGAATAAGCTCAGGGCTTCTGATATCGAGCCAGTCAGTCTGGAGCAGCAGCACCATCATAGCACTCATACGTTAACATGTGCTAGAGCAACTTGTGCTGAAGGGATCAATGCCCTATAATACTCAACATATTCCAGACAATGCCAGCCGCTTCAAAAATGAGACCTATAAAAGTGGAGTGGACCTGTCTCCAAAATTGCTGTATCTTCATTCACGGCCCTTTTGCCTTGAGAGAGTTAAGGCATTCTTTGGGAATCTCGTCGTCAGGCCTGGTATCGCCATTGTTTTGAACAACACTGGTGGGCAAAACATATCAAATCAAATTGAATCTACTTAAGCAATATCTACGAAATAGCAAATATAAATATAAACATATGATATGTGATGATATGTGATATCACTACATTATAACTTATTTTACGTGATACAACTTTTTCTGCCACTGTCAATTTGCACCATCTTCTTCTTCAACCTTTATGCCATGATTTCATGTGCTTAGCTCAAGTCACTTGCTCAACTGTTGGCTAATCCAAGCTGTTATCACTAGGGATAGTGACACCTCCTATATTGGAATTTGGTCGAATCTCCAGGCTGCTGGCCCAGGATTGCAGGGCCACACTTCTTTGAGGGTATCATTGCCTTGGTGAGCCGAGGCATTAACCATCATTCACCAATCCACCTCCGCGTTCATTCTGGAACGAACATGAACAAACTGGTTCTCGGATCACAATGAACATTAAAGTTTGATTGTATATTCCCCCCAAGCTTGAGCAATGCTAACATCCCTATGTAATTTAGTTCTGAAAGCTATCCGCTGCATTGTCTTTAGAAGCCAACCCAAATAAACTAACATACACAGCCTCACATACATGATGGAAGTAAATCACAGATACAAATAGCCAGCGCTTGCAAATAACCTTGGGTAGTCACCTGTTCTTCACAGCAGGATTCCAACATTTGAGAAAAAATAAGACTTGCAATAGTGAGGCCTATATTGATCATCCAGCGCTTTCCTACTATGAGATTATATTATATTTATACTGCAATTATAAATATAAATACACATTGAGTAGTAGGCATGAAGTGCAGCGGCATTCGGCATTCGATCTCTTGAGCGACAAACCAGCAACATGCGACAAACCCACAATGTCCAGTATATGCAGGGGGTTTTGCTGGCCGTCTTGGCGGGTCTTGCTCACCTCTTAACGCCTGCCTATAAATTAACCAGCAATCAGCAATGTGCCTCACTGTCTGCAAACAGGGTCATACAATCTCACACTTCTGTCATATCATAGATGCATATTGAGCCACTATGGCGGCTGGCAAAAAAGGAGTCTTAATGCAGTCATATGCAGTCCTTATCATTCACCTCTGACTTGGCTTGCCGCACTTTGCCGCACTTTGCCGAAACCCGAAATCTACAGTTCAACATTGTCAGACATCTGTGGCTCAGTTTCGGACAGGGCTTTCCATCGCCCTTGGCGTTTCTGACCTTGCAACAATGCAACCCATTTCTCAAAAGCATTTGGCAAATCAGGACCATGATGTCCCCACAATATTGGGCTTGCTAGGCATAGCATGGACAATGCAGAGTGCGAGAAAAATCCATTGCCGCTAATACTACTACATACTGCTACAATAATATATCATTAATATATACCATGAAAATATTCTGTAGTACGATTCCCCTTGTTCGTCGTCTTCCTCCTCCTTTTCTTGTCATTGTGGTTGCTGCTGTCGCTGTCATTAGTGTCTGCAAAGAACAGCAAGAAGAATTCACAATCAGTATGCTGGATCTTTGCACGTGGGCCCTGGGTCACGAGTTGAAGGTCTTTCGTAAATGAACTTGTGATTTGAGTAAGACTTGTGTCTTGCTTGAACTCAGTTCCTGTTCTAGCAGTGCTGGTCATTCGTGTTGTCATTTAGTTAGTGGTTTGCAGTAGAGAAAATTCAAACTAGCCTAAGGCCCAAGTGCAGCAGTTCAAGTACTTTCTTTGCATCGGCGAATATCAAACCATATTGCAAATCCTATGATGAGACTTGAGCGATCTTGAGCGTAGGATCTCACTGCCTCTCAGAAAAGGCCCACTTGCTGACTTGCTGATACCGGGTGCATCTGGGTGCCCAGGCAATGCGTTTGGAACGCTCCTTGATACCAAAGCATTCACAACTGCAGTCAGACCAAAGGCTCCAGGACCTGTGCGTTTACATGGCAAAAATCAAACATTTACAGCAAAAACATGCAAAAACAAAGTCTGCAAAGGGCTTTCACATGACATGTTTTCAGGATACTTGGTCATCGCATTGTGAAAAGTAGCGTCACATCTGAAGTAGTTGCTTCATGTTACTTCTGACACCACTCCATCAGAATTGCCAAGGATACTAGCACCAAAAATGCCATAGTTGTAAGCCGATTCAAACCTCCAAACAATAACCTCCTAGATACAACAAAAGCGATTGGTTGGTTTTGTCTTGGAGGCTCTAAAGCGCAAATCCAAAATTCGAAAACTCCACTCCAAAGTATGCAATTACATTTGCAAGTGAGTGGTCATATTTCACAAAAACAGTTCCATTCAAAAAATAGGAATTTGAGCTGCCCTCACATCCTGCATACCCTCCGTATCATCCAGGAACACTGTCTCACTGTGCGTCTGCCACCCGGCAGTCCAGCCCTCCAGCACTGCCGAGGCCCCCACGAAAGCAAGCAATCCTGGCTATCATCGCATTCCTGGATATTCACCAAGCAGTGTTTCATAGCGTTTCAACCCATACTAGGCCATCAGATCGACATTCATTCTTGAGTCCTGCCAACATATCTCAACATGTCATAAAGCACACACCTATCAATACACAAAGACCGAAAAGATGGGACTGCAAAACCAAATATGGCCCTGCTTGATCATAAAAGAAAGAAGAACTCAAACGGTCTCAATTCATAGTCTGATGTGCGGGTGATAGATGCATGGTAGATACAATGTCAAAAGCTACTGCAACAAATGCAGGGGTGATTTGGAAGGAGTCCACTCAGTCCACTGGAATGCCTTGACAGATGTACCGGGTTATTGCGCTTGACTCTTTGTGCACGGCTCAATCCTGAAGGTAGTCGCAGAGTTCGTAGTCATCTTCAAGCCCCAAGGCCTTGGCAAGTTTGGCAACTTGAAAGAAAAAGATAGAAAACTAGAAACAAAAAGAAAACTAAGACTATGGAACACAATGATCAACTACAATGACATACATTTGTTAGTAGAGAGCGATGCTCCGAGATTCCTCAATGGTGTAAAAATGTGTGAAGAAACTGTTGGGCAACCACAGGCAAGCTCTGCCTATGTTGATTGCATTGAAAATTTTCAAACATGCCAATGTGAATTGCACTTGGCAACTTGGGAACATGGGCAACGTCGTGCTGACAAGTTCGTTGGATAGACCGATAGACCAGTGTAGCGTCATCCAACTTAGTCTCAATGGTTCAATATTGTCTATTGTCTTAGTAGTGCATGAAGTTTTCACCAGCATCTTGCTGTGAATGTGTTCAAAAATGAAACCTCCTTCGAGTTGCTGTGCTCCGATGAGCGTGGAGTTCAACATACTTCAAAACGGAAAACATGCGCATGCGACGCATGTGCATCCAGGGGCATGAAAGCTGGGAAATCCACTGGAGTGCCACAGTGGTTGGGGAATTTCTCCGGATCTCGATGCCGTACCTTATAGGCTGACCACAGTGTCTGAGAATTCTTAAATCAAACTTCAGACATTTTCAAACTGCTTGAAACTTTCCACAAGCACTGTGCAACCGTTCCGCTTCAAGAAGCTGCAGGTGCTGTGGGTATGTTGATCCATTCATGAGACTCACAAAAAGGGCCCCTTTGTAATCGTTCGGTTTAAGTCGACCGTGTTTTTTTCTAGCCTTTTCAAGCCTGTTCATTCGATGTCATTTGACTATGCAGTTCCTCAAGATACCCAAGGCAAGGCGTCTAGAGTCTAGAAGCATGCTGAGTTGTGTCGGCGCACTCGAAACGCAGGCTTGCAAGTGGAAGAGCATCGGCCCCACGGACCCCATGGTCCCCACCTCGGCAAAACATTGCGAAACGTTAAAGATCTTCATAGGGACCCAATGGGACAAGGTCAACCATGGGCAACCACAACAGCATAAACACTGGCAACGGCAAACGCATCTGCATTGCATCTGAACCATTCTGAACTTGAATGATCGCCGGGAAAGGAAGTTCTAATGCACAGTCAAGCTCACACTCAGGTCAGTGTCAAGCTCTGGTTTGCAAGACTGGCCACTGTTGGAGCTTTGGTGCCAATCAAAAAAGTGCATGTCGAAGACTAGAATGATTATGTGATAAACAAATATAACAAATGCTGTGAATTCTATTTGAGATTATTTTTTAGTATCAAAAATATACTAAGACTAAGATGTCATTCACTCTGTGGAGGGACAAGTGTCCAGTTGACTGGAACATACAATCTGAGGCCAGGACTGCCCATCAATGCACCTGGCAGGAAACTGAGATATCAACATTTACAAAAAGCAAGCTCTCAATCTGAATGACGCACACTGGATCCAACTGCAAAAGGTGGACTACCTTGGTTTCCTTTCAAACCTGCAGCTGCTGGGTGCAAGGTGTCGTGCACATGATAGCAAAAGCTGAAGATTTGAATGTTTTTTTGCAATTTGCGCATGCTTTTAAAACGTAATTCGAGCAGCTTCAGGATTGAATCCCGATTGAATCCTTGAATTAAATGTGCTTCCACAGTCCGACAGAGCGCAAAGAATCCCGAAGGTTGCCCAACATCAGTGCAAACGTTTGCAAACGCGTGCGGAGGTTGCTGAAGAATCGGATCGCTGTTCACTAGTGGCAAAAATCCTCCCATGTCTTGCTGCTGGGGTTCTTTGCTCCATCTGCTTTCGCGTGCTAGCCGCTATATTCACCACCCCAGTTCTGCGGCTCTAAACTTCTTATAATGCATTATAATGCTCTTATAGCGTGTGCTGAATGCATTGCAGTGGCGGTGTGGTTTCGGGTTGTTGCTCCATCTTTTTCTGCCACCAACCTTAGAGCAAAGGCTTTTCGTTTTTTCGCACACGTGGGATGAAGATCTGTTTGTAGCATTTCCCTTCCCACAAAGTCCGCCGGCAGCACGTGTCGCAAGTGTGATTGTTGCAAAAGCCAACCTGTGCAGAGCGAGGTAAACAGCTCAAATTTTGGGAGGATACTATATTTAATGTGGTCTAGCAATGCTCGACAGATCTTGAAGCATCAAAAACCTATTGCTTCTCACCTGGAAACTCACCAAGTGAAGCGGATTTTCTCTGCAAGCACAACATATTGAAGTCATAGGGCAATGGCAGGGCAAGAAGCACTAGGGGGTCTGCAAAACACACCCTTGTGTAATTGTTGGACGTCCAATGAAATTTACAAGAGTGCAGAGTACAATATGATGATGTAATAGTATGATGTATATATATATATATTATGCATAAGATTTCCCAATTCGATTTCAGGGGCCCACTTGCACGTCTTGACTTATAAACCTAAGACGGGAATGCATCCCTAAAATTGTGTCACAACCCTCACAAGCAACAGACTGACTCTCTAAAATCAAGAGCATGAGACAGCCACTTCAGGGGTCAAGTTCCGACTCAATCATGAACTAGACCAGCTTTCTCCAGGAATTAGGATTGCTTTAGGTATGCTCTTGACTCTAGAGAGAGGGTGGGGCATGCTCCCAAACAAAGCTTGAAAATCCATCCAAGATAATGCATAACGTATCACGACCATAAACATTTACAAAATATCATCAGGCACCCAAAGCACAGCATGGAGATCTACAAAAAAGCTACCGAGAAAAAATTGCTCGAAGTTAGAGCAAATGTACCATGATTTTTGAGTGGAAATTGGAAGGGGGTCATGAAATAAAAGAAGGTCAGTGCATATGGGACATCTCATGAAGCTGAGCGCGAGTGCCCAAAACTAGCTGCATCATGCTGCATCTGCGGCTCTCTGGGAAATGAGGATCTTGAGCTTATATCAAAATACGAGGGTTCAACAGCCGAAGTCAATGAACATGTGAAAACAAGGTATGAAAACATGTTGAGGATTTGTGGCATGTTTTCCATTGTGATTTGGTGTCTTAGATTCAAGCAAACGTGGGCGTTCTGCGCGGAAAGCTGTCACTGTACTACCTTACGCCCCGCACCTCCTCCCTTGCTTTTGGATCACAGGCTTTTCCACCGTGTCGTGGTGCCTGAACACCAATGATAGCATGTCCACAATGAAAAATTGCTACAAATGATACAAATGTGACAAAATGTGCTGAACCTGAAGACAGTTCGGTCTTGGAGACTACCCAGGTGTTCGATGACTCCAACAGGTAAACCTCCTGAAATCCGTCCCCTAACAAAGACAACGGGAATTCATATGGCAATGAACAGTCCAATCTGTTTCCGTGGTTCCATTCAGTGCATTGAAACGAAAGAACGCTTCAAAAGCCAAAAATAGTCAAAACCATCGCTGAACCTTTGAAACTATTGAAGTTTGGTGGCTGGCCGGGGTTCATGGCACAAGCAAGAACTTCCGAACACTCAAAACATGGTATCCCAGAAAAAATCAGCCTAAGCATAAGTCATTGAACACAACTGGTTGTGAAACGGCCAAGGATTGAGACAAACAGATTTGGAACGATTAGGATTTCGTCACAACGACACAAGTTGAGAATTAATAAGGATAATCATAATCAAAATATATCAAAATTATTCAAAATTACTTACCGCTCCCATCACATCAAGTATCATGGAGGTACAGTATATCAATACGTAAGGATATGTACGTTGCTTGAAGCTGCTTCCTGTTCATGTCCACTTGTGGAAACACTGCTAAATCTCAACTCATTAAGTAGAAAGTTGATTAACTAGACACAGTACTTACCTGTGCATCGTACACACGGCACGAAAAACGTGCTTTATCGAGACATTCAAAATACTCAAGCAGCTGTGAACCAACTCTGGAATTCAACACAATCGCGCGCTTTGACACCCAAACAAACACAAAGAAAAAAACACAACAAAACAAATAAAACAAAATGATACAAAACGATACAAAACGAACAAAACAAAATGGAACCAGACAAAACAGGACAAAACAAAGAAAACAGGCACCACTCTGTGACACTTTGTCAAGGTGCAGTCATCACTTCACGATGGCGTCGATGAACACCGGAGCCGCAGCTTTTTGAGCAACTACTCCAGAAATTCCAATCGCCCTGTCCGAAGATTGGAAGCAAGCACGAATTCGCTTGTAACATCTTGTAACTCTGCCAGTCAAATTTCAAGACGAATATACTTTGCATCTGACTTTTCAATAGTCCAGCCCTGCAACGAAACATCCTGTTGTGATCAGATCTTGTTTGACTTGTTTCAGGGAATTTTATCGATGGACATAATTTTGTCTCAAATCGAATTTTGCTATTGATTTGGTCAACTTCTTTGGCGCATGCAACATGTCTAGAATGGTCAAAAGATCTAATGTGGGCTTGGTTCGGTTGCCAGACAATTGAATTTTGTGTGCGTGGCTGCGATACCATTGACCAATCCAGAACTGTTGTCAAGTGATACCAGTAAGTGTATACTGACTAAGCAAGACCTTTGTCATTTACCCTCTGAGTAGTATTGTAGGAAAAAACAAGAGCTGCAGTTAGAGTCGTTAGAGGTCAGGTATGCAGTATACGACATTATGCAAAGCAGTAACATCTAAACTCAGACCACGGAGTCTTTCCAATCCTGTGTTACTGCAAATGCATGCTGTGAGCCAGGGAATGAGGGTTAAAAACTGCGTGCCCGACCCATTGACATTCTTCCGGTTCGCAAACAGCGACTTGACAATCTCGAAGCTCTTTCAAGGGTGCTTCACCTGGTGTTGGCCAGGCGCAGCACAATGGCAGGATTCCTTTCTGTTTGGACATGCCTGGTGGGACACAATTGAGAGTAAAAATGCGATCGCTGGAACCTTCCAATGCCTTGAAGTAAGACTCCTTACTCCATGCAACCAAACCTTGCTGATTGCTGAGGATCCGGCAATTTCCACCCTGGGTAACTTCCCGCGAACGATCTGTCACCCCTGGCCTTGGTGTAATGAGCTCCCTCCCCGAAGTGATTAGTAAAGGGAGTAGTTGGCAAATAAAGTAGTCCGACCTCTCTTTGGGGAGGCCTAATTTTCAATCACTGTCCCCTTTTTGTACCCTTTCATTTCCTAACATGTCCATTCATTTCCTTCCCTTCATGTCGATTTCCATTCCCAGTTCATTTCCTTTCATGTCATTTAAGTTGAAAGATTCTCCAATTAATTCCAGAACAACAAGATTTGTTTCTCATCATCAAAGGAAGTTTGGATGCGAAACTTCCGAGTTACGAACTTTTAAAAATGCTCAAAGTAATAGATTCGTAAAGTAATCGATTCGTAAAGTAATAGATTCGTAAAGTAATCGATTCGTAAAGTAATCGATTCGTAAAGTAATCGATTCGTAAAGTAATAGCTCCGTAAAGTAATAGATTCGTAAAGTAACAGATTCGTAAAGTAATAGATTCGTAAAGTACTAGATCCGTAAAGTAAT
>DF242561.1:0-14059 GCA_000507305.1 Breviolum minutum Mf 1.05b.01
CGTGGATTTTGTAGCAGATCCGAGGGACTTTTTTGTACGTATTTTCAACATGGAACTGGCAGAACTTGTACCTCAAAAATCTGAACTTCCATGTTAATCATCACCGAAGCAAAAAACGCGTTAACATGGAACCTGTGGTTTGGTTCAAGCGCTCCGTTAACATAGTGGAAAAAAAATTAATTTTATTTTTTCTGCATTATGTTATTTTTCTGGGGTGTAACAAAAAAGATCATAGACCGTTCTAGGTGGCTTACACCCCCCAAACCATGTCCATGTTTTTTTACGCAAAATTCCACCCTTTATAAGGGACGGACGCCAAAATGATACGCTCAGTACAATCTAAGATCTACGCCACAAAAGCCGTCCGTGCCATCCGCGGGGTTTGCAACAATGAAGCATGAAGCAAGCCGGAGAAGTGGATTTGCTCCGGTTGGGGATTCCCCAGACTTCTCGAAATCACTGAAGATTCACGACTGGTGAAAGGGTTGGTTGGAGGGCTCGGTAGTGTTACCTGTGCCACCGGTGTTCAATCCTAAATGACAGATATGTATTTTAGTCATACTAAAGTAGCAACACATGTTTCCAAAACAATGATATTGGATTTTGATTTTTTTAACAATTTGGGATGAGTCATGGTTCAATAGAACTTTGAGTCCTGCAGTCCATGATTGGTTCAATATTCTGCACAAACAGTTTCTGCCCAAATGACAGCCATTGGACCACCAGGGATCTGTGGCAAGATGAAGATGAATCTCCTGAGGACACTTCAGAGTTGGGTCTGCAGGATTTTCGGGGTGTGAAGTTTGGATGTTATGATGTTGCTTTTTTTTTAATATGGGTGTTTCCTAAAATGGTGGAACCCCCAAAACACCCCAAAATGGTCATTTGTAGTAGGAAAGCCAATAGTTGTTGGGTACTCGTACCACCATTTTAGGAAACCCCCACAGTGTTCTGTTTAGAAAAGTCATCAAGATTTTTTGCAATTAGGTGGCAGGTTACAACATATGGCAAAAAAACAATGACAAACACATATGATTCTTGGGAAATCCCTTCCAGATTTTTGTCAAATCCTATACTTAGAGATCATTCATGGAATCTTTCACATCTCAGCGCCCATCTCGGAGTAAAGTTGTTCACTGTATTTTTTGGGGCAGAGATTTCCTGTGTTCTTTCTTTAAGCTATGATGGAAAAAGCTGATTACATGAGCTGATTTTTTGGAGCGATAAAAGGGGGAAGGTTTCGAGACCATCATCTTTAATGAAGAAGTTCAGTTGGGTTTGGTGAAAGCTCCAGGGTTTCGTAAACTCCTCACGCCAGATTTTTCTTGTGAGAGACCATCAATTAAGCGGGGAAAAAGCAGATTGATGGGGAAATCTCCCAATGCTACTCCGTGATTATAGCTATAGTATTTGCAAAGAAGAAAAATCTCACAGATTCGAGCAATGGAAATTCCACCATTTGTTTCTTTTTTGTTCTCGATTGCCTGTGTAAGTCTGGAGAATGTTCTCATCCAGTGGGATTTTGAGAGCGTTTGCCCCGATTTATTGAAAGTTTCTAGTTTCTGGTGTTTCATCATGCCCCCCCCGCCAAAAAAATGGCAGGTTCAACATTTTCAGAACTGTGGTCGTGGACTGGTAGCAAAAGGTGCTACGGTACGCCCTTTCCCGTGCTTGAGTCTTGAGCTACCATGGTTTGCAACAGATTCGGGTTGCACATTCCTCATGGTACACCCCTGAAAATTAACGGCTGGAACCTAAAAATCACCCAATGGAGAAAAATCATCTTCCAAATCTCCATTTTGGGGTTCCAAATGTTAATTTTCAGGGGTGTATCCCCTCAAATTTCTGATGTTCGTTGATTTTCGATGGTTTTCAGGCCTTAAACCTCCCTTCAATTGACCAGGATGTTTGCCCCTCCATCTACGCCATGCAGCGGGGTCCGGGTTCCTTTCGTGAAAAAAATCTTCGGCCAGGTCGTGGGCCAAGAGATTTTTCGCGACAGGCCATTGGTCAGGATCCTCAACTTCTTAAGGTCAACCTCCTGGATGTTGCGCTGCCCTCGAGCGAAATTTTTCACTGCGAGTTTAAGTTTACCCCTGAAAAGTGGTGGTTGGAAGACTATACTTTCCTATTGGGAAGGTAGCTTTTCGGAGGCTATGTCGTTCAACTTCGGGAGGGTCGCGCTTCCTTGTGTTGGGATTGCCGTTTTGGTGCTTGAGATCATGTATGGCTAATCAACCTACCACTCTGCACCAGAAATAAAACCTTAATAAGGCCTCATTCAGGGAAACCAATGGTTAACAAGCCCTTAAGGCCTTGTTTCTGGGTACGTCAAGCGGGGGGAGCTTGATTAGCCATGAATATATAATGCATTTTGCCCATGATGTTCCTTTTTCCAACCAGGTGGGGGAACTGTTCCTTTGCCAAAAAACAACGGGTGGAAATTTCGAATGACTTTGAATGCTTGGAAGGACAAGTTTTGATCCTGGTCCTTTTCAAAGAACTAACTTTTAGCAGTTTTTAATCTAGTTAGTTTAAGGAAGTATAGGCAGTGTAGGATTTAGGTAAGATTTACGTTCTTGAAACTGCCTTATAAATCTTATAAAATCATATCATATATATCATATCGCTATAGGCTGCCTTGTATGATTGTGAGGTTTTTGGTGGCGGAGTTGCGGAAAAAGGTGGGATTTTTGGTGCAGCATTTTAATGGGGGAATTCATGTCGTAATACCTTGGGTTTGTCCCGCGGAACCCAGTATTCGTGTTACGAATGTTTCGGTTTAGGTTAAAAGACCTGGAGTTTTTGGTCATAATCTTGGTGGTGACTATTTAAGCTGGAAAGGGGACAATACAATCCTATACTCTTCCTCCGCATAGTCCAGGGGGCAGTGGAAAGGAAAACTCTTCACCAAACATTTCAGGTACATCACAGGAAGATACTCACCTATATAAGCTGTATGTAACGCTTATGTGAGGGAAATTCCCCCAAGAAAGATAGCTTTTTGGTCAACTTATTGGGTTCAGTAATGTTCAGTACCTTTATTTTAGGTACCTGAAATTCTTGGTGACTTTTGAAATCAAACAAGCAGAAAGGTGTATTGCCATCTCCCACGGATCCATCAGTTACAGGAATCAACTGGAAGTTTTTGAATCTGACCGGTTTCGAAGTGCAGATCAGATAGCAATCTGAAAATTTATGTTCAGAAGATTCGATGATTTTTTGTAGAACTTCAACTAATACAAAATTTATGCATATCTATATGAATTTTGCAAATGGTAGATGTAGTTTGTGCTATTTCATAGTATTTCCCATGCGTTTCCCCTCCATTTAACAGCAAGTTCACGTGACATGTTGACCCAAGGTTCCGCCATTAACGTTTGTTTCAAACGAATCAAGTTCAAGCTTGCCAGCCAGCCAAACCTACGGACCAATGGTCACGTGTTTTTTTTGGAACATGTGAAGATTCAGAACACCTTGATCAGAGCAAAAAAGCGGGTGAAAGAGTATTTTTTTTTTAAGATACTATAAGAGCACCTGCGTGAAAAAAGTACTATGATGAAACAGTGGGTTGATTTTTCCTCACCCTAAGAATCATGGGATCTCAAAGCTAGGGGTTTGGAGATCCCTAAACCCTGCTACACAGATCTAAACCCCTCTATAGGAGGGTCCAATGATTCTTAGGGCAGTTGATTTCTTGTTCGACTTCGCAAATCCAGGGTTGACAACGCTCAGGTGGCTATGCAAAACCTCTTCTCGCAACGCCTCACACCGTGTTGCTTCAGGCTTTTTGGGTCACATCTAGTCACGACTATCCGTGATTCGGAAGAAAATGATTGCGAACATTGTTGGACCCATATAGGATCCATGTATGGTATATATCACGGTTTATATCTACCTACTAATTTACCATAAAAATCAACCATTTATGTAGGTAAATATGCCACAACCATGGATCCTATGGCCTTATTATGGGAATGTTTAAAAAAAAGAGAGAACTTATTCAACGAATCTTAGCAAATCGGGAGGCGGATCACCAGTTCTCAAAGTGATTTTTTTTTGGCTGGTTTTGCTGGGAGTTGAGAGGACCAGGACAGAGGATGCTTCATGAGGAACCAGAACTTCCTTCATCAATCTTTTGAGTTGTCCCAGCTTTGAATCTCTTCGGAAAGTGATTTTTCCGAGGTTCCGAATATTTGAAGAGACTTCAAAGTAGACCCCTACGATTCGTTATGAATGGAATTGTAACCCCAATAAACGGCCAAAAATAAATGGGGATCGTGATCAATCAACCAGTATTCCATGGCACTTTATTTTTCGTTACTCATGTTAATTTCAGGCTGTGTGAAGAACTTGTTCACTTTGTAATCGTTTCTGGGAACCCGAACAAATGATGTGCCAATGATGATCCAATGATGTTCGGTATCTACCTGATCAACACCTGAATCAGTTGGGGCGGTTTTGGTAATGGCCGAAAGATGTTTCATATTGCAAGGAGTACTCAGCTGGATACTGTTTGACCAGTTTATTTGATGAATCTATGAATTTCATCCAGGTTTCATACATTTGGACGTCAGTTTTGACAAATTCTTCCACCACAGTATTTTTAGTCAAAATTAAGGGCTCTCTCAGATGGTAAAATTTTCAGCCCTGAATGGCTGAAAGTTAACATTGTTTTTTAAGATGACAAACTCAGATGAACTCAGCAGAAATGTAGGCGTTATCATCAATTAAACAAAAAAAATAGTTGTAAATCAAAGGAGCATTTCCTGGTAAGCTGCCAATCGAAAAAAAAATACAGCTAATCATTATAATCATTAGGCCATTGGGGGTTGTCATTTTATCATCCATTATATTGGGGGCAAATTCCATCATTTTAGATGGAATATATAAGAGGCTTCGTACCTGAAAGTGCCATAGCAAACTCCATTTGTTTTGCAACTTCTCTTCACCCTTTGGGTAGTTCAAGGTGATTTCTTGGATTTGTTTGAGGTGATTTTTTTTACGAATTCTACCGTAGATACTCACCCTGAAAAAACCACCATTTGGCAGATGTGTTTTATTTGTTCCTGGCATCTTAAGAAAGTCTAACTAGTTTATCCCACTATTTTCATGGGAATCTAAGGTAGCCCCCCCAAAGCTACCCCCCCAAGAAATAAGGCCCTACTAAGGCCTTATTAAGGAAGACCAATGGTTAATAGGCCATTAACAAGGCCTTATTTATTGGAGGGGGTAGCTTTGGGGGGGGGGCACCTTAGATTCCCATGATATTTAAGCAAGGATTTTATTACTGCCTTATGGCTAATCAACCAGTCCCACCGACGTACCCACTCTTGAAAATAAGACCTTATTGAGGGCTTTATTCACCATTGATTTCCTGACGCCGGCTATTTAACCCTTATGTCTGAGCTGGGGGTACGTTATGGTGGGTTGGTTGATTAGCTAGCACCTAGCTGGTAGTTCAAGTATTTTCTATTTTCACCCCGACCAGGGGAAATGATCCAATTTGACTAATACTTTTCAAATGGGTTGAAACCACCAAACTAGTTTGCCATAACACATGGTTCTCTCACCGGATTTCTTTTCACGAATCATCGATGTGTTTTTTATGGGTCCAGAAATTTCGTTTCGAAACTTTAGGGCGAAATCATCCCTATATCAACCCATCCTTAAATCGATATATACCCTCCCTAAGACCAAAAAAGCTCGCGCCTGAAACTTGGTGGTTGGAAGATTCTGACAAGTTTCCTTTTGGGATACCATATTTTCAGGGGCGACATGTTACTGGGTGGTGGTTTGAAATATTTTTTATTTTCACCCCTATTTGGGGAAGATTCCCAATTTGACTAATATTTTTCAAATGGGTTGAAACCACCAACTAGGTTAGTTTCAGGGAGTGTATATGTATACAACACGACCATGTGTCACACAGGTGCATGGCTCCTGTGGGCAGTTTTCGGCAGCTGTTGCAGAGGAGCCAATTTCTTTTCAGAAACAGTGAATTTGAGCCTGGAACCGTAAACAACCGTATGTAAATGAGCCACGGAAAAAACCCTTATTACTTTCCATTATACTGGCTGGTTAATAGGGATCCTTATAATTGTTTATTTAAATCCCCATATAAATGGGTAGTATAATCCCCTATATAACCTAAACAACCAGGGTTTTTTTCATTGCTCAAATGGCTGTTTCAATTGGATGATTTTTTTCGAATCTTTTACATAGGTCCCATGGTTGGAAATCACCAAATTATCCATTAGAAAAGATGGTTGGGTTGTTTGGAGTTCTAGGAGGGGGCTTTGATGAAAGGCTAACAACCCATGGGATGGACAGTGTCACTGTTGATGGAAGATATCCTGCACCAGTTGATTTGTAGTTAATCCCGTTATTTGCAGGGTTTATATTAATATATACACCAGGTGGTGCAGGATTTCTTCCACCAACAGTATCATGTGATGGTGGGCCCTGGGTTGTTGTACGAGCTTGCACTAGGTTCCAGGCGTCGTATCTGTATCACCTGGCGAGGCATGACCAGACATAGCCCACCTATCATTCGAATCGTACCAGGTCCCACCCATACCAGCTTCTTTACAGAAAGAATGGCTTATAACAAGGCCATATTAAGGAACAATGGTTTGTTCATAAACCCTCATGAAGCCTGTATTTCTGATTGGGGGTGTGTAGCTGCTACTGGGGGTGGGGCAGGTAGGATTTCCAACTTCAACCGAGCAACCGCTCAAGCCAATGTAGGGTAGCTTAGGCCATGGTGATTATTTTACATCAATTTAACACTAACCATTGAATTTGTTCCCATGGAATGCCCCGGAAACCCCACAACACAGAATCCCTAGAATCATTGGGCAGGAACGGATACAGTATAACCACCATCGGAATTCCACTAAATTCTCCCAGAGATCAGGGGGTTGAATTGCACAAACCCCATAGATATTCACAAAACTCAAGTAGCAACTACAAACGAACAATCTAACAGATGTTTGGATTGTTTGGAAATTTTGAGTTAAATAAAGTTTCAGAAATCCCGTTTTTGGACCCATCCATCTTTGGGTTCCCCACACCCTGGACTCGACCGTGAGAAGCCTTGAAGAGACTTTGGGTGCCAAAGTGCAACCAAACCGTGAGAAATGCCTGTGAATCACTGTTTCCCGAAGATTCCAGAGAAAAGAAAAAGGACCAAGAGATAGGATTCATCCCAAACACACAGAATTGCGTTTATATAAGTTTGTAAGAAGATCTAAAATGAAAAAATCCCATCCGTTTTCGTTTTCGTCTTCCAAACAAAACACCGGAAAAAAAAAACTAAAACTGTTTTTTTGGCACCGGAAAACATCCGGCCAACAAAACAAAAAACACTCAAGTTTTATCCGCCATGTACGAAGTCCGGAAGCTTGCTGCTCTTGCCAAGCGCAATGGGTTGTTTCGGACCGCTTCCGCCTTCGACGTCACTCTGAATTTACTTTGGGCAATGCGAAACCCAGACCCACGTGATCCCAATGCCAACGTGTATCACAGGTTACCTGTGGTTACAAGAGCAGATTCCTTTATCAGCCATTCTTGGTCATGTCCCAGTTGGCTGAGAATTTTGGCAATATGTCATCATTTGAATCTGAACATGGCGATCGGGTCATGTTTATTGACATCCTTTTTCTCAGTGCTTTTCTTGGTATTTTCAGCCGGTAGCTTTGACTCAATCGCAAAGCAGCCTCATGCGGTGCTCCAGTTGTGGTTGCTCGGCTTCCCAACGGTGGTATTTCTTACGGTCTACCTCTTTGGTCATGTTTGGTCCCAGAAATCGTTCTGGTTTGATCGTATTTGTGTTGATCAACTAAACCTTGATGTGAAACATCAGACACTTCAAGCAATTCCAGCTTTTGTAGCTGGCTCCAGTGAGATGTTGGTCCTGTGGGACGAAACCTACAGTTCAAGATTGTGGTGCAATTACGAATTGGCTGTGCATGCCAAAACCGCAGCCTCACCTGATGCTATAAAAGCCCTACCGGTATGGATTCCTGTGTGGACATTGTTGTTGTTTGGCTTCCCAGCCATTCTGAACTGTTTAGTTTATGAAGAGAGTGTGTCTTTACATCCTGAAACGCCACTCTCATTGCTTCTAGGATGGTTTCAAGTATACACTCTACCAGAGTCCATTTATTCCATGCTCATCGGTTTCCCAGTTTCATGGTTTTGCTTGCAAAAGTTGCGTCGACACAAATTGATGCTGGATCAGATGGCAACCTTCGACTTAAGAAACGCCAAGTGCACGGAGGAGAGTGATCGTCAAGTCATTGAGGAAAATGTATTGAACCTTTTCGATGAGGCATTAGAACCTCCTTTGAGTGTTTCCTTGGATGCTTTGGATATGGTACCGAAGATATCAACGTTGGAAGATGGAGATGCGGATTCGGGTGACACCGGAAAAATCGGTTGAAATCACCAGGGTTTTAAGATATTTAAGGCTCCATGTGTGTGTGTGTGTGTGTTGTTTGAGTACTCTCGATTCGCATATTTTTGTGGTAAGTTTAATTCAATGTATGATTTGATTCATCCTAAAAGAGGGACCGGAGGGCCGGAGGAAGTAGGCCTCCTTAGTTATATGATTATATGACTTGTATATACTTGTATGATCTTTATAGCTACATTGTCCATATAATTCTCCATACTAAGCTATTTCTTCCCCGGTTCTTGTCCCTGTGGAGGTGCTCCATTGGTGTCCATGGAGAAAATTCGTGAGATCCGTCACATCACTAGCTACCCCACCAAAAGCGAGGTAATTGATCAGTTCAACGCCTATGTGCGAGGCCCATTGCGGGATTCCGTGGTGAATGCCATGGGAGAAGAGAACTACATGTCCTTCAAGTTGTGCATGGTTGCAAGTTTACCAAGTTTTCTTGCAGGGCTGGTAGCTGTGTTGGGATGTCAAGGGCATCAAGATTGCATGATCGGTGCTTCATTTGAGGGCTTCACATCAGATTGGAAATATATGATGGCAAACGCAGTGATTTACCTCCTCTTGAACCCGGTGAATTTGTCTTTAATGTTTCCGCTCAACTTGCGAATAAACCAACTTGTGGAAAGACACGTGACAGGCAGATGTCAGATATTGGTGGGATCATTCTTGAGTGGTTTTACCATCGCTTTGCTGGATGTGGTATCAAATACCCATATGGCCCTCGTCTTGCTGGCAAGCACCCAGTCCTCTTGGGTGTTTTCTGCATCTTTAGTTGCTTGTTTCATCCTGCAAGTGTCGAACTTGTGGCTTTTGTTCTTTAAGAGACGGCCACATCATTCCAATTCGCGAGTGCTTAGTTCGAGGTGAACATATGGAGCAGCCTTGTACGTTAAAAAAAGGTGCAGCGAGGACGGCAGGATTTTCATACCAATAGAACAAAATGTAGTATCAAATGCATGTATAATGCACCCCACCGCACCAACGAAAACCTGGAGCTGGATCAAATTTGGAGCTGTCTTGAATGATGGAGAGCGATGTGTAGTTACCAAGTAGGGTTCATATTGTGGCAGCTACATTTAGGGATATTTAGGGTAGTTGCATGTAGTTGCTCTTATTTTTAGGGCAACGGATTGCTTTTGTGACCTCACTAATGACTTCATTGTTGCTTTTTAAAGATTCTCATATTGGACTGAAATTTTAGTCTTATCAATTCTTCAGTTGTGTGGTGATTACAAAGGTAAGACCAGGAGGCACAAATATATCAAATATATGAAATTTGAGGTCAGCCATTCATGCATTCTGCTTAGTGAGTTCTTATAGTTTGATCAAAATGGCTGGATAGTGTAAAAGGCCTCGGCCTCGGGCCAGCCTTCAACAACATCTTCCCCAAGGTGGATCTGGGTCCTGGTCCGTGTTGTTATTGGGTGGATGAAAATCCCATCCCTGCTATTCACCATTTTTGCCCCTTAATCATTAAGGGTTTGTTTCTTGGGCCAGGATTGGCATTGGGAGGGTGCCAAGAAATTGTTCCCACGATATAACAGAAAACCTGGAACCGAATGAAAAAAGAAACAGAATTATTCCCGATTTGACTTTGCGCAGATGTTTCCAGACGGCTTGAAACCACCAACCACCATTTTTTTTGGAGGTTGATGAGCAATTTTAGTAGATATAGATAAATATGGGAGCCATTTCGTTGTTAAGGCGATTCGAATCCGCCCGAACAGGTTCGTTGCTCAGGGTTCAGTTCACTCGGTTCTTGGAGTCTCGACATTTGATGTCACAGATGGTTTACCTCTCACTTAATCTATGGAAACATCAGCCATGTGTAGATATTTGTTTTTTTTTCATGTGCATAAACTTTTAAATTCTGCTAATCTTGTTCGGTTTACCTGAGAAGAGTTTTTATTTAACAACCATATTTTGAGTATTTGAATCTCTGTTAAACCATAGTAAAGCAACAAGTCTTGTTGAAACGAACCCATTGGTTTAACCAGACGATTTCTTCGGCCTTAATTTCAACCTGCAAAACGGTGAAACTTCCGTCCCCCCAGGATCCTGCGAAATACCAATGATTCCTTGGAGTCGTGGCTCCCAAGTAGTAAATGGAGAGAAACCGTTACAAGACATTCAGAAACTACCCTCCCTGAAACTCAATTTTTTTTTCGCAGCTGAAAAAAAGATGGGTGAAACCAAGTTCGGAATCTCCGGATTTCCAGGGGGCGTTTGCTGTTAGTTTCAGGGAGGGTAACAACGTTGGAAGCTGGACATTGATGGGTTGGAATTTCCGATCCTTTCTTTTTTGTTGGGCATGGTCTATTTTCAGGGGCAAAAAATGTAAACGGTTCAGGGAGTGCAGCAAGTTGGAAGTTGGAGATTGGTGAAATATATGGAAATATGATGAAATATCATTCATATATTGAGATGTGATGAAAGATACATATATGATCTACTTCCGATCAAAAACTCACTCATCTCCAAACATTTTGGATTATTTTACACGTTTGCCCTTATTTGGGGAAATGATCCAATTTGACTACTGATTTTCAGATGGGTTGAAACTACCAGCTAGTTGAAATTTAGATCAACATAATTCCAAAACTCATTTCGCCAACATAAATGTGGTGAAATATCATGTGATCAACTTCCTTTCAAAAACTCACTAGTACTGCAGCAGATGTTACCCTGTGCATTTGTACGGCATCATATACCTGTTCAACTGGTGTCTTCTACATAAATTCGGTTGGACCGGATTTTTATCTGGAGATTCGTTTTTTTTTGCCTGCAGATTCGGTTGAACAGGGCTATGATGTTTGGATATTTTGGATCTTTGATGAGAATGGAAGAATCGTCTGGCTTAGGCAATGAAACACCACCTGGAAAGGATCGATGGCTAGCCACTCCCATGTTTTGGGCCTTATCATGGCCCCTTACTAATCCACCGAACTTGGGGGTTGAGCCATCTACTTTCACCACGGTGTAATAGGTTCATATAGCTATAGTTTGTCGGCATTTCTTAACCATCAACAGTTTTTCATCAATCATATACTCTTTCATTGCTTCCCATCGCTTCCCATTTCGCAGGGAAAGAGCCATCTCATTCGCTCCCTCACTCAGTCTATCCCATCTTTTAATATCGCCAACGTCATAACATTTCCGTTTTTTCCCAACTGAACTTAGAAAGGAAACCATGAATTACTTCAAAATATTTCAAAATCAAGTGTCCCTATTGTTGTGTCTTAAGATTGTTTGAAAGAGATTGATTTATTATATACAGAAGTCAAATTCTCAGAAGACTTTGCGAACCGCTCAATAGCTCAACTCAAGGTGGTTTCTCTAAGTTACTCGCTATTCCATATCAAAACCATACACCAAGCTGCGACGTTTCTTCACAGGATTATTCTGGTTCTGCTAATAGGTGGTAGTGATATTTCTTAACCCCCTAGAAGGCCTAGAAGGCAACATATACCTGGTACATAAGCGGTATATACTACCAATATCCCCCTGGCAATTCCCACTCTAAAATGGGGAGCACGTGCTCCCAATTAATGGCGATTTAATGTTTTTCAGAATTGCTCAAAATTGTGTACCACATCAGCAAGAAATAGGATTTGAATTTAGATTGACAAAAACAACAGACCAACAAGACAGCAGGTTTCCATTTTAGAGAGGACCACGGTTTGGCAGAAATGTCCATTTTGGGGCAGTTTGCAAACAAGTGTTGGATTTATACTGGTGACTTGAGGATGATAGTCTCAAGTCTTTGATTCTAGAGAAAGGGCATTTTACAGAGTGTGGTGTTTTTTGCCTTATCATATTTATGATTCTAGAGTGAGAGAAGTGGGTTGTGGAGATAGGTTCTGATTTTAGAGCAGCATATGGTTAACTTCCAAATTTTGAAAAATCCAGGGTCCCAGCATTGATCATGCCTGCTTCCTGCTGTGTTTAGATGCACTTGATCCAACAGAGCGCAAGTTCAGGATTATACCATGATATACCAAATTTATACAAATTTATTTATCATGATCAAACTGAAGGGCTACCTGCCCCTCAAAAATATGGTAAAACAAGCAATTGTGCATAAATATCCCCTTTCCAAAATTCACTCTAAAATGGTAGCTTAGCAGATGAGAGGGAATACACTCTAAAATGGTTGGGGTGATTTGGGGTGGAACTTGAGGTTGTTAAATCAGGTCTTACATTTTAGAGTGGTGACCTTTGAAGAAAAACCTGCACCAGAGCAACCCTAGAGTTTGATTTTAGAGAGGTCCCAGGGTACCCAAGGTTCACTTTATGCGCTCTAAAATGGGGGCACGACCTACCCAGTGAATTTCAAGGGGGATCTACCAATTGGATGCATAAAACCCTGTAAATAATGGTATAAAACTACCGTTCCCTCAACTGGTGCGGATTCCGGATTTCAGCCATCAACAGTATCAGCCATAGTGAAAAGGTTCACCTCCCAATCTCGGAGCGCACCTTTCGCCCACGGGATGACGAGGTCCTCTTTTCCCTCGCTGACGGAGTCGTTGCTGAGTCCTTTGGACATCTTTAAAAAAAAAACGGGCGAATATGTTGGATTGTGTTGTGGGTTGGATTACTGTATGACCATCCGGCGCAACAACAAACGGGGGGGGAGGATTTTCAACAAAAATATATATAAGGAGCGTTGTGCAGAACCACCTTATGTTTGGTAGTGCGAGTGTTTAAAGGTGGAGATTTTTTTGCAGCCAGCCGACCCTTGGTGGGGTCCGAAGTTGTTGGGGTGGACCATCTGAGTTGTAGCTTTTCACCGGCAGCAGTGTTGGATTTAAGCTGATGGCAAATGATGGTAGGATTTGCTAGGCGCAAAGTTTTTTCCATATTTCAGGATCAGAGCGATTCATGGCTCAACTTTTAACGGTTCCAGTCGTGCAGGGATGTTGGCCAGCTCCATGCAATAGATATGGAAGGAGTTGAATGATATTCCTCGAAACTTCAGTCAGGGATGGCATAGCTACCTGGTCGCATTTTTTGACACTCCATGTTTCCAGCTCCAAATGTTAGGGCTGTTTTTTTGACTCACTTCGCTCCCTAAGCTTTCTGGGGGAGCCTTTCCATATTGCCACAACATGGGCACCGAGCCGATCTTTATCAAATGGAGTGACATGGGAGCCAAAAACAAATGTTCTGAAATAGATGGGTTTCACTGGGGTTACTTCACCCCTATAAGTGGAGTTATTTCACCCTTCTTATACAACTGGTGACTTTGGGCCCACTTTGCACCCGTCAAACCGCAGTGTGGAATATCCAAGGGAAAGTTGCCTGTTGGTCGAGGTTCCTCCCTTCGATCTCGAACGATGATATGAGAGGATCCAAATGTTCAGGGATATGTGTTGAACCCACAGGTGGGTTCAGGAACCCACCCACCTATGGAAAAAAAACATGAGTCATGTTTTTTTTGGGGGGGTAAGGAGTTCGTACAGCAAGAGCCAGTGCATATATCTGAGGTGGTCGCAACTCAATTGTTTCTATTTTCACCCCGAAAAGTGGGAAGATGATCCAATTTGACGAGCATATGTTTGAAATGGGTTTGTTCAACCACCAACTAGT